>JADGJA010000208.1:0-30271 GCA_027596035.1 Thoreauomyces humboldtii
CCCCCCCCCACTCTCCCGTCATGACTCGTTTTTGGACAGCGTATTTACCGTGCCCGCCTGAACACAAGGCAGTCGCGCCAGAAGGGAACACCATAAGACGAACGCGAGATATTAAACGTCGATACGGTGGAGTACCGCAGTGAGGAATTGTTCAAGGCACGCCTTATGTTATGGTAGGGGAAACTTGTGTACCTGGCAGAGTCAGAGACGCTGAATGCCTCCTGGGTGTGGGCACGAACGAAACCGAAGACTGGCGGGTAAAAAACTCAGGGAAGGACAAGGTGCTGAAAAGACGCTCCGGTCTTTCGGAGGGTTATACAGCCAAGGGGATATAACTGCACACACAGCTCCAGATGACATCTAGACGGTGGTTTAGTGGTAAAATTATGGCTTGCCATTGGCGAGCCCACTTAGAGTAGCAACTTAGGTAGCAACTTATAGAAGGGACATGCCTCTCTGCTCCGGCGTGCCGTCGAGCGAGATCAATATAACTGCCATTTTTCAACTTGCGATAGGTCCGAGTTCGATTCTCGGCCGTTTGATTCAATACTTTGGCAACGAGCAACGCTGCGTTGAAATCGTTTTACAGGGTTCTGGGTTAAGAATTTTTATGCAGATTTTCGGATGTTGGCCCTGTCGAAGCCCGGGAGGTCAACTCCAGGCTCCAGGCACTGGCGGCTTCCCAAGTCTCCCAAGTGCGCGAACTCGGCCGTCTGAGGGAAGCAGTGCACTGCGTTGGCTTGTTCTTGTACAGACATCATCTGCGGATGTGCCGCATCTTGACGCTCGACTGTGCATGGGTTCCGTGCGAAGTAGTTTTTCGGTTCCGGGAAGTGCACAGCCACATACATGGCCTTTCGTTTTCCCGACCATCCGCCGCATGAAGGACAGACAGCTAACGCGCATTGGGCATGGTCACCATCATCCAACAGGACCTCGGCGAAGTCGACTTGTCTCATGCTGCAGAAACGGATTCTCTCAATATTATGGCTTTAACCCGTAAGGTACCCCCGCCAACGCCGGAGGTTGCACGAGCGAATGCACTGACTGGCGCATATCGACGGGCAGGCCGATAAACAGCAAGTCCCGGTATCTCGTACAAGATATGACCCTCGAGAAAGGATATCTAGATACCAACGGCATCTGTATATGCTCGATGCAGACAGCGATTGCATACTAAACGTCTCAACATGAACATCTTTTCTTGTGTCGCAGGGTTACCACCAAGCATCTGAACCGCGACCTGACCCGAGAATTGCCTATCGGTTCCAGAGCGAACGCGAATCGATACTTCGGGGTGTTTTGATCGATTTCCCATGGAAGTTGATGTGCCGGGGAACGCGGAGCATTCTGCCGCATGCATCCCGTCGCAAAGTGCAGGTGCTGATGGGAACGTTGCGTGGTCTTGCTCTCAGTGCGCTCTACTTCCAACTCCTCCGATGGCCATGTATCTCAAGGCGTCGACGTGCCGATGCTTCGGTGGTTCATAGATCGCTCTCAATGAGTGGGAAGCGAGACTCCGAGGAAAGAAAAGAAGCAAGGCAATTTGTGTCCGGCAGGGGTCCGGGAAAGGCGACATGGGGATGGATCCGGGAGGGCCAGGGGCAAGGGGTGGAGAGCCCTTTCGGAATAAAAGCATACATCTTGAGACCCGAAAGATAATGAACGATGCCCAAATAACAGCCAGCAAACAAAAACCATGATATATCATGGCTACGTACCGGTAACTCTTTTCGGACAGCTCCGCTTCCACAGCGGTAGCTTTTTGGGACAACCGGTTCTTGTGCGTCGTGGATATTACATCTTTTGGGAAAAGTGGTTGTTTGGACTGCATACCAGGCTTCGACTCTTGGGACCTCCAGTCATGCTTTCCAGGATGTGCTCGGCTAGGTGCTCGGTGCGTTAGCACTCTTTTGGACAGCTGTCGTAACGGTCGGGTTCCGGTCGGTTGGCCGAATGGCCGATCGGGGACAGCTGGGGGCACAAGAACACCCCTCAGCTCCTCCCAGCACCCCGGTCAACCGAAACTCTGCGCAAAGGAACTTCTGTCCGCCTGGGAGGAGTGATGTAGGGGAGCTCGTTCCATATACCGTACGTTTCACGGGAGTGGGACAAGGAGAAGACGGGAAAGCGCATCCACTCAGCAAAGGGGCACCGTGGACGAGGAAGGCATCTTTCGACGCCGCACGAATCTTGCGTGCGAGCTCTCAGCAAGCAAGCTGGAAGGAATGAATGAGACGTTGGCCAAAGAGATGCTTATCAATTGAAGAGCTCGACCTGCAGCATCATCCGCGCTAAACTGTCGGTGCCACATGCCCTTCCGCCTTTGTCTTCTCGTGGGGTCTGAGAATCCCTCATGGCCGAGATCATACGGTTGACATTCCCGTGGCCGTCCGACGGTGCTTCCGCGGCTGATGGTGCCTCCTCGCTCGCTCGCAGTGCCGTTTCGTTCAGCCTGGAGGTACCGGTAGCACATGCGTCCGAGAGGACCGGACGGGGATCTTTTTCGTTCCTTCCCCCCTTTCTTCTTTTGTTTTCTTTTTTTTTTCTCCCGCCGTTCGTTAGCATCACATTGACTGCAGTGGTAAGTCATCCAGACGGTGATAACGGTTCTGCTGCTGGCATCTCTTGCCACGTTCAAGTGTTCCCCACCGATTACATCGCTACTTTCCTCACCAGACGTTTTGTTCTGGTTGCCGCAAGCTTGACCCCGGCCTCGCAATGTCGTCCGCCGTGCCACACCTCGAAGCAGCCCAGCAGCACTCGCTCATTTCCCTCCTCCACCAAGCCCAGAAGGCGCTCGACGACCTCCTCCCATCGCTCGCACTCCAGTTCATCACCCGAGCCATAGAAACCCATCCCTCCTCTCCCTCCCCACTCCCCTACACCCTCCTCGGCGTGGCTCACATGGACCTCATGCAGGCCGCAGAGGACGATCCCGACGCTTCCGACGGCACCGTTGCTACCTCCGCCAACGCTGCCATCGACGCGTTCCAGAGGGCCGTCGAGCTCGACGTGCAGGGAAAGGAGTACGAGCCGTTGCTCTACCTCGGACAGATGGGCGGAGGCGGACTCGAGAGTCTCGAGTGGTACAGAAGAGGTGTCGAGGTCATCGAGAGGAGGATGGTGGGTGAGGACGACGAGCGTGAGAGGATGTTGATGGAGAAGAAGATGTCGGACGCTCTCTGTTCCATGGCCGAGATCTTCATGACCGATTGCTGGTAAGGAAAATGGAATCCCTTTCATCAAGCGTAAGACCTCAAGAAGGACCCATGACTGACGCAACGCATCATGATTTTTCGTATCATCAGCGACGAACCGGACGCGGAAGCTTCGTGCGAACGATACGCGCTTCGAGCCTGCGAGGTCGCTCCATCCAATCCAGACGCGTACAGCACCTTGGCCTCCTTACGACTCTCTCAATGCAGACCCGACGACGCTCGAACAGCCATCCAGACATCCATGGATCTATGGTACATCTCACCCTCATCACTCTTCTCACCAGTACCGCCATCATCACCATCATCATCATCACCATCATCATCATCACCATCATCATCGCCAAAAGTACCACAACCAGCATACCCAGCGCGTCTCAACCTCGTCAAGCTCCTCCTCGAACTTGGACTCCACATCCGAGCCCTAGACGTCCTACGGACCGTGGAAGAGGAGAACGACGAGGATCCAGAAGGGTGGTATCTCTACGGATGGTGTCTCTATCGGATGGGTGGAGGTGGGGTCGAGGACGAGGAACTGGAACCCAAGTCGCAACCAGGGGACAGGTCCGATAGGGGAGAGTGTTGGGTCGAGGCTCATGAGTGCTTCGAGCATTTCCTGCAGGTGAGAGAGAGTTGCAGTCATCTAGCTTTTCTGATTCCACATTTGAACCTGACCTCGTTTTGTTTGTTTCTGGTAGCTCTACGAACGGTTCGGAGCAGAGGAAGGCATGAGGGAACACTGCGAGCAGCTCATGTCCGAGATCGCGGAATACCTCGAAGCGAACCCCGTGCAGGACAGGGCCATGGACGAGGACGAGGTGGATTACGAGAGGGACGAGGAGGAGGAGGATGTCATGGATATGTGATCTCCTCTCGGGCTCCTCTTCTTTTTCTTTTTTGTTTCGGCTTGACATCACAAACCCATTTTTCCACAATAGACGTAGAATCCGGACCCACATCCGAGAGATCCGAAGAGAACAGGGATCCTTCGGAGATGCACAGCACAAATGAACCTGTCGATTTCAGTCCAAGAGACTTATCAAGGTGAACTCCTCTTTCTTGGCCTCCTTTCTCGGCGTCTCCGTCGTCTCCTTCTCGTTCGACGTTGAAGTGGTCACCGACGACACGATGTCCCCTCGTCCGTTATCCACGACCGACCTCGGTGGAGGTGCTGAAGACGTCGATATCCCCTCACCGCGCAACATTCTCAGTTCCCGTTCCGACCACGCCAGACGTTCCGCCGCGTCCTGTGCACGATACAGTGACGTTGGGTAAGTCCTGGCTGAACGAAAGCGCCCGGCGGGAGGGATTAGCCGAGACATACCTTCAGTATCAACAGCGAGTCCTCGAAGAACTCGACGTGGTCCTGAACGTATCGTTGCGACAGTTGACGCATACGAGGTGCCAATCTACTATCGGGAAGACTAAGGAAAGAAAGCAAATAGTACTCAGATCGGGACGACTGGATCGCGACATACACAGTCACAAAACACCACGCTGCTTCTTCCTCCCCTTACCTTGCGAAACTGGGCGCAGCTCCAACGAACCACTCATGCTGTATCTGCCCGCTCTCGACCAGGTTGGCAACCACGGTGGGCACCCTCTTCAACGCGCATGAGGGGTCTTGGTCGTCCTGTCGGTAGAACGCAAAGTCGAACTGGAATATGGCAGGATCTTCCGATGAGGCCGTGAAGAGACCGAGGACGTAAGGATGCTGCGTGGAGGGTGATGATTCTTGAAGGGAGGATAAGATGGCTTCTTCTCTCACTGACACGGAGAGCTATACGAAGGAATCCAAGCAACGAGTGAGTCGGTATGCTCAGAAAAACGAAGGATTTGGACAATCCCGCAAAGCCCACCTTTGTATTCCTTCTCCACTTGAACATCCCGATCACACTCTACACATCACAACCGATGATGAACAAAGCGCCCAACCCATCCGATCTTTCCCTGGCTCTCCGGTGGGTACATACATACGTCTTGCTTCCCCATGACCAGTTCCTCGTACACGTCTCCCACTATCCTCCCACAAGCGTCGTAGAACCTCCTTCGAGGATCGGTGCAGACGTACGACGAGACCAAGATGGTCGTCTCCTCGTGTTTCTCGGTGGAAGAGAGGTCCGTCGTCTAAGCAGGTGGAAAACGCCCCCGATCAGCGAAACCGTCGATCAGAATATTCTCCTTCCAAGAGCAAAATACAACAAGGATGAATACCTTCTCCAACGTCCGTCTCTCGCGAGTTCCGAAGAGGATCCCGTCCACGTTGTTCTGTAGTGGGTTGTTGAGCATCTCTGCAAAGGAGGGGAGGCAGTGGCGGTCATTGAGGTGAGGGTATAATCGAGACTTCCGTGCAGCGGGACAACGAACCATGCTGTAACAAAGCTAGGAGAACCCCTGGGATGTGAACCTTGACGGTCGCAGGTGATGTCGTGGCCGGCATGACCGGCTTGCTCGGAAGGGATTGGGTTCGTTGTGCGTCTGCTAATGGACCAACGCGCGAAACATCACAAACAAAAAAGAAGGAACCGCTTCGAGATTTGAACAAGGGACTTTTGCCTGGCTCCAAGCACCTCAAGTATGGCGGGCGGTTTGTGTCAAAATGATTTTATTTCCCATTTCGCGGGCGACCTCAGAATTGTCATTTTACCGCGCCCGAATCCCATTCTCATTTATCAAGCTCTCCAACTTGTGCTCTGAGCTGGGTCAGCGAGTCACAACCCTGAGTTAATTCAATTGATCCCGGTGCTGGCTGGACCGTCAGCGGTAACCGGTAATACCAGCTTCCTCGTGAGCTGCTGAGGCTCGAGACCTTCGACCCAGTCAGCAACTGATGCGGCTCGGGTTGACTTGGACGAGACTACTTGATCAGTCGGTACGCCGAGGACGATGGCTCCAGCAGCTCGTCGTCGTTGTCCGCGTCCGACGAGTCGGAACTGGCGTTGATGATCGGCACCACCGGACGCGCCACATATAACACAATCATCCAAGTTAGACCCGGCCACACATTGTTCAATATTCAGCACATGGGCTTGGCCGAAAACCATGATTTCGGGTTCGCTCCCACCGCGCGTCTGACCCAATGCGCGGGCTCAGCTGTAATTTTCGACTTGAGTCGTCCCTGGCGAGCCAACCTTTGGCCAAGGCTGTAAAATGGGAATGATTTCGACCTTCCTCTTGTAGAAATGACAATTCCAAGTCGAGGGCTCCAAGAAATAACAATTCAGCAGGAAAAGCGTTCAGAAAAGAGAATTCCAAGTCAATTTCAAGCAAATTTGCTCGAATTCGACCAATAATCATGAATAGATTCGTACGAAATCATTTTGACACAAACCGCCCGCCATACCTCAAGGAAAGGGATGGAGGGTTGGCCGCCCTCTACAATACATCCAATACATCAAGACTCCATCGTAGACAAGATATTGATTCGAAGAAAAAACTAAGCAGGGATATTAGAAGAAACTGTAGGACGGTGCTAGCATGTTAGATATGGGGTATTTGGGATCGGTGGTAAGAACGGGGTTTTGTGTGCACTACTAAATGAGGTCGAGGGAGGATAAAGAAACTGTACAGGTTTGTGGATAGTCAAGGATCAAAGAACATGCTGTCAAGGTGCATCAGACGACGGAGCCATGAAAGTCGGTGTCGAGTCGCTCCAAAGCCCTGACAGCGGCCGTGCTTCCGGCCTTGGCGGCTCTAGCGAACCACATCGCAGCCTCACGCTTGGGATCCGAACATCTGACGACCTGAGCGGCTTCGACAAAGTGTCCCACCACGCACTGGGCGCGAGCGAGACCGGCGTCGGCCGCCTTCCGAGCCAAGAGGTAGGCTTCCGCTGGATCCTTCTCGAGGACGCCCGGTACGCCTTGGAGGTACATCTGGGAGAGTGCGAGCTGGGCCTGTGGGTGCGAGAGATTGGCGGCCACGGATTGGTGGTGCACGGATAGGGCGTTGAAGCGGGATCGATCTGGGGAGGTTGGTGGGAGGGCCGTCGCTGCTGATGCGTAATAGGTTCCTAGCGTGTTGTGGGATGGTGCATGACGAAGGTCGGCTGCGTCGAGAAGAAGGTTAAGTGCCGAGGCCGCGTCCGGTGGGATGGAGAGGAGGGGAACACCGCGTTGGTGGATGAGCGCCAGATCGTGGAGAGCGTCTGGGTAGTGACGGTTGGCATGGTCAGCCGCCAATCTCAGTAGCTTGAGTCCCCTCGCTGTCCTGACAACATCCGATGGATCCGTCAGTTGATCCGTCGCGAGAGCATGAAGGGCTCCCGGATGATTCTGGGCAGCAGCGAGAGCCAATAGTCGACCTGATTCCGTTCGCGTGTCGGATCCCCATGGGACTTTGCGATCTCGGACCATGATGGCGGCCTTGTAAGCCGCGTCCGCGTCCCCCCGTTCGCTGGCCTGTCGGTACAGACGGAACGCTCCTTCGTTGTCCCTTTGGACGAGGATGGGCTGTGATGGGTCAGCGCAAGGCGGACCTTCTAGAAGGAGATCGGCGTAAAGCGTTTGAGCCACTGGGTAGCGTCTCAAAGCCAGGTCGTGAAGGACCGTAACGGCCTCGGACAGCCAAGCGTGTTGACCGATCTCGAGACGAGCAGCATGGTCGAGGATATACTTTGCGTAGGCGAAGGATGCCGCATTGGCCTGAGGGGAGTCCGACTCTTCTGCTGCGCGGTCGGCGGCCCGTTTAAGCTCGTTGAGTCTTCGAAGGACGTAGAGTGCTTGTCGTGGGGACCGAGAATAGATGGCGAGATCGGCCAGAGCTCCGACCGTGGAGGAGCTGATGGAGGAGCAGTCAGAGTTCGACGATGAGGCTGAGATGGTGGAGTCTTGACGCTTGTGAGCGGGGGATGATGAGGTGTGAGATGACTTTTGCAGTTGCAGTTGCTGCTGGTAGGAGGACGAGCTCGCCCGACGACGCGATGGCCGACGTTGGGTCGCTTCGCATGAGAACGGAGACATTGCTTTGCCTGACGCCATGGAATCATTGGAACGCGCTACGGCGGTGGCCATGTTGAAAGTAGAACTGAGGGAGTGTTCCGGTTGCTGCTTGGTGGAAAGAGGTACGGAATGAGATGGGCAGGACCCTGATGTCGCTACGTTTTATACGAGACAGCTCTTCGAAGATAGGGACCGTGATGGATAAGCGGACTGGATGGTTGTCCGGTAATTGGAAGACGAACGAGTAGCGTGTGGGTACGTGTGGAACGTGTTGAAGTGAGATTGACGAGGAGGAAAGCGGACACGAGGCAAACGCTGTGAAGGGTCGAGTATCACACCAGATATGGGAGATGGAGGGAGAGACAGAGGGTGGTGGTAGCCAAGAAATGGGAGCTGCAGATGCGAGGCAGGGCGCCTGGTCGTCACGGGAAAAAATGGGAGGGATCATGGCGACGACAGCAATCGAGACTCCGACGAGCACCCGACCCGAGCAGCACCAGCCCAGATCGCGCAGCCGGCCCCGCCTCCTCGGAGCAAAGAACAAAGGGCGGGAAAAAAGGCTATCCGGATGGGAATTTGCTCATTGGATGATTGTCCCTCTCTCTGCTCATGCTCCTGTCCTACCCTTTGCACGAGGCAGTGATGCCTGTGGGATGATGGGGAGGATGATCCCTGTTCGGCGTTGGCAAAACGCGAACCAAAATTGACCTTTTGCGCGTGTCGGCGATTCGCTGTCCAAACCCTTGTCTCTACGCTGCACGCTGTCAGCCAATCCCGGACGGGAAATTAAAACTACCAGGGATCTCCTCCCTCTTTCCTGCTGATTGACACGTGCAACGCGAGAGGGCAAAAAAGGGTCCGTGCTGGGTCGTGGTGGAGGGCAATCAAATACCGGCGAACCAGGGTCGGACGGACAATCTCCTATTACACGTTTCATCAGGGATTGCTCGGGGGAAAAAAAAGAGTTTGCGTTGGGTTTGCTGGCTGGCGCGCGAACGTGCCGAGAACCCAAGTCGGTCGGTGCCTGGAAAGATCGCCCACGGTAACGCCGATTTTCCTTTCGTTAGCGTTGGCATGTGCGTGGCTGTTCGACATGGGGATTTACTGAATCTCCTGTACTGTACAGGACACAGTATTGTAGGTGCTCACAGCTGCAATCGCCCGCGCTCGGCGCACAGGCCGCATTGGCCGTTATCATCTTCGATTTTGACATGTGAAATATCTCTGTTGCCAAAAAGGTCGCGCAGCACAACTCTGCGATGACGGTTGCCCTTTCGTGTGTCATGCCACTTCACACATACCAGTAGGAGCGAAGGGGTCACTGGTACAGTAGATGGCGGCGCAAAACCGATGATCAGCGCCCTTGTCAGGATGTCGTTGTCCCCATTTCGACAGCGAACTGTTTAATGCATCACCCTCGCGAACGATACATGTCATTTCAGACATACCGTAGGAAGCCCACCCGTGTTGGAGTCGCTCGCATCCTTAAGAACTGTACGTTATGACGAGGAATCGCGTTGCTCGCAGTGCATATCGCCCAAAGGTATGTCCGGAACCTGTCGATCTTAGCAACAGACCTCAGCATATGGAGAGGCAGGAGGGGCAGGAGGGAGGACCACAATATGATCTTTAATCTTGCCTCCGACGTGGTCGGAAAGATTTCATCTCTTCCGTTACCCATCTCATGTTGCTTGCCCCGAAACGTACCCAAGGTCGACCATTTGCATACGCATTACCTTGACCGTTCCCGTCCCACTCAGTCTGCCTGCTCTGTTGATATTGTCTGGCAAGACCCTTTTTGCGTCCTGGCCGCAAACATGGCTCTGTCGGATGGCTGAGGCACGGAAAACGGTGACAAACAGAAGTGGGGGAATTGCACAGCCACCGCGTCGTACTCAGCCGAACCCATTCCCCTCAACTGACCGGTGGACACTGCGGCTGCCAAGGAAGCATCACCTACGGACAATACACAAAAGTACCTTACTCGCGTGCAACATTCCCTTCCAGCCGGGTCGCTGTCCTTCAACGATACATCATCTCATTGTCAAACATGGCTGCAGTCGATAGGTTCGGAAGTCTTGCGGTATGCCACATCTGTCTAGGCTAGCACTGCAATGATCTACAAGTGTAACTTACGTGATACATGGTTTCTGGGCAACAAAGGATGATCAAGCATCCTCTCATACAGTGGTAGAGATGGAGGGTCTTCTACGCTCGAATGATCACGGGCTCGATTCTTTCTTCGCCGAGGTTCGGATAGGCTTGCTCATGTTGGGAACGTGAGAATGTTGGTACGCAACGGCTGATGCGTAAGCAAAGGTCGAGACGACCAAGGAGAAGATAAAGCAAGTGCGAGCGAGTATCTCCGACATCGAGTCGCTCCACCACGCCACCCTGCTGTCTTCATCGGACCGGGACGACCGAGTTCGTCTGGACGAACTCTGCGAGACCGTAAAGAGCGATATTGCGAGGCTAAGGTCTACCATTAAAGGTGAGTTATCTGACTCTCGCTACGATGGCTTTTGGATGCTCATCTGCTGGTTTTCTCAGGCATGATGCAGCAGACTGACCGCATGCGTCAAACACGGACGGCCCAGATCCGACGGACACATGAGCGTGGACTAGCAAAAGACACGATGAACGTGGCAGTGGAGTATCAGAACACCATCCAAAAAGTCAAGGTCGAGAGCCAGGAGAAGCTCGATCGGCAGCACAAGATCCTTGGTGAGTTGCTCTTACGTTCTGACGTTCGTGAGCAAATCGAGTCTGACGGAGACATCTGCTTCGGTAGTGCAATCCGGGGCTACAGAAGGCGACATCCAAGCAGCCATCTTCGGGCAACAGGTGAGAAAGACGTTTGCATTGCGTCCCCTGGTAGCTTGAACGCATGCTGAGCCACATCGTTTCTCGTCCAGTTTGTCGGAACGCATCTCGATCGGCAACAAGAGTCCCTCAACGACGTACGAACGCGCCACCGCGAAATTCAGCAAATTGAGACGGCCATCACGGAACTCTTTGAGCTCATGCAGGAAATGAGCTTCTTGTTGGACCAGCACCAGGAAATCATCAATGTCGTCGAGGAGCAAGTGGAGCAGACGGACGAGTGAGTCTATCGGCGTCTACGAAGTCTTTGCTATCTATGACCAACCCCACATTTCCTTGATCTTTAAGGAACGTGGTCAAAGGAAATCGTGAACTCCATCAGGCAACCGTTCACGCCAAGAGCTCACGAAAGGTAAGGGACGGCTTTTGCCAATGTTCTGTTCTCTTCGCTTCACTTATCCTTGCACACCATGCGACAGATGAAATGGATCTTAACAGGCATCTGCTTTGTCATCCTGATCATCATCGCCATCGTGATCGCAGTGGAAGTGAAAGCGCAGTCTTCAAAGTAGACCGTTGGCGTACGCACCATTCCTCCTTGACTGGCTGTGTCAATTTTTTGGGATTTGGATCTCAAAGCTGCACGTAGCCTTCGTCGCAGCGAACCTGTTGTTGTTAGCTAGTACAAATTTTTTGTTTTCGTTTTGTCATCGTATGCTCGTGTTCCTTCAACAGATTCAGGACATCATTGGGCGGACACCATCTGCAGCTTCCTGGTACCTAGCTAAACGACGAAAGCCATATGCTCTACGTCTGTCGTGCCTCGAATAGTATCGTACTCATTTCTCCTAGATCTTTGCATCGCGCGTCCTTGACGCCAGGCTGCCGTAGACGCAAGATACGGCACTGGGCAGCCCCTTCGGGCTGGGAGGCATTTTGGCCCCGTATACTCGTACAGAACTCCCGTTCTTCATTTCCTCCGCAGAGATGAGAAAGAGAAAGAAAAAAACAGTGACCCCGGTCCGTCAGGCGTTTTCTCCTGACGACGTGCGGAAGCCCTTCATCGGCGGCCAACCGGGGGGTTTCGACAGGTCCAATGGACGGTCGGGGAGGTCGGGGACTGCGTTTCTTGATGTTTTTCAGAGCTTGTATTCAATGCTTGTACACGTACCCGCCTTGATGCGTCGTACCACCAGTGTCACGGTATGGCTCGCGAACTGCAAGGGAAGGAAAGCGTACCTGTAGGAAAGGAGAAAAAGGCTGTGTGGTCGGTGAGCGTTTAGCGGTACGACTGAGTGGGTGGTGACCTTCGACTGGGGGCCAACTCTTTCTCTGACGCTCGTCGAGATGTCCTTTTCTTCCCTGTCGCCATGCTGCTGGTACACACGACATGCACCTGCCTCCAGCATTTTGGAAGCGCTTGCTGGGAGACTGGTGGGGGGCACGAATCCGACTTATCCTGTTTTTCTCGATGTACTCGTACGGCCAGATGACCTAGTTGCGAATGCCGCACGTTCATGACTCTTTCCTTCGCTAGCCAAGCAAGAAGAAATATAAAGCTTGAGCGAACGGAAGGCAGATCCGCTCGTCTCGCAGCACCGTCTCTCTGTACTCGTTCGTCTACCATGCGTTTCATCGGAGCAGTCCTCGCCGTCCTTGCGCTGTCGCAGACGGTCCTAGCGCAGAATGCCACCTGCACACACCCCAAAGTTCGCAGAGAGTTCCGCGAGCTGTCTGACACCGACAAGCAGAACTTTATCAACGCCGTCCAGTGCCTTCGCGACCCTTCCCGGTCTCCTTCCTTCCAGCCGAACACCGGGAGTCGTACCATCTACGACGATCTGGTCTGGGTCCACAGGCAGAACGCACCTCAGTCGCACACCGTCGCCGCGTTCCTTCCATGGCACCGAGGATTCCTAAGTCTCGTCGAGTTCTGGCTTGATTCGAACTGTGGTTGGAGTGGCGGCATTCCGTACTGGGATTGGTGAGCTACCCGCGAGGCAACCCGTAAACCTCATCGGCGCTCCACGCCTGGTCCGCGCATATACTGACGCTATATCTTATGTTTCCAGGTCCCTCGACTCCCAGGTTCCCCAGAACTCTGCCATCCTGTCCAGCCGCTGGTTCGGAGGAAACGGCAACCCCGGGCAACAAAACTGCCTCAGCAACGGTCAGTTCGTCAACGACCGTACCGTCTTCACCAACCCTGGCACCTCCAACTGCATCCACCGATTTTTCAACGTCAACAACGCCCCGGCTCTGGGACCCACTCTCATCAACAGCGTGGCTCAACAGACCTTGATGCAGAACTCGCGCTCATCGTACGCTGCTTTCCGGAACAATTTTGAGAGCCAGCCCCACAACGGTGTCCACACATCGCTGGGAGGAGATATGTATATCGTCGCCATCTCCCCCAACGATCCTCTGTTCTGGCTGCATCACTCCAACAGTACGTTCATTTCCGTTCGCCTCGACTCTCTTCCTCCTCAATTCTCCTTTGAGGCAACCTCTGACCAGTTTTCTTTTTCAGTTGATCGCCTGTGGGATGTCTGGCAGAAAACAAACCCGTCCCTCGCCCAGACCTACAACGACTTTCAGAAAGCCGTGACCGTCAACGACCCTCTTCAATACAACATCGCCTGGGGCAACACCGCCGTGGTCCGATGGTTCCTTTCCACTACCTCAGGCGGAACCATGTGTTACACCTACAGCAACGGCATCGCTCCCCGAGCTCTCCAATTCAACCCTGCCGCCGCCACCGCATCCCCATCCGCCAATCTCGCGGCTGCCGTGGCCCCATCCTCCGAGACCCCTCAGCTTCGTCCCATCGACCCCATCTCCGACTCTGCCCTCCGACACCTGAACAAGACCACGACCGAGATCAAAAACATCCGACAGATCGAGACCCTCATGAACCACGTCACGAACTTTGCCAACCAGCAGGGATTCGTCTCCCACGACCTTCACACCGGTACCACCGACGACGATCAGTGGAGGACCGTGTCGGACCATGAGGTCGAGGTGAGGAACAGGATGTTGGATCTGCTCGCTGAGGCGGCTCTCACCGAGCCTACGCCCGGTTCGGCTCCTGCCACCAAGGCGAAGATGGATACGGTGAAGATGCTGTCCAAGGCTTGGACTCTGGTTTAGATGTACTTGTTGATCGCTCCAAACATAACGTTGTCTACATGAATACAATGAGAACCCCGCTTTCCTGGTGAAGCTGGATCCCAGATTTCGGATTTGCGACGGTACGCTGTCCATCATTCTGGCCTGCAAGCAGACAAGTCCGCGTGCCCGGCCGCAAACAGGCGATGAGATGCTCGCTGGTCGCATCGTTTTCCTTTCATCTAGGAACAAACGTGTACGAGGCAAACGTGGCGGTGTTAGGCGGCCTTCCACGATTCCGTCGCGGGCCAGGGTTCTCCGTGACGCCCTCCTCAGCACCGATCCACCACAGATTCTCCAGACTGACAAGCGACCGAAACCCGCGGTCCAAATCCTTGGGCCCCCATCTCTGCTGCGATGTGAACTGGAGGATCCCGTCGATGTACCATCTGACCACGTAGTGTCCGCGCTCGTCGACCGAGAGGTCGAGAGCTAGATCGCTCCACTTGTTTCCTTTCATCAGGACTTTCCTCTGATCGGTCGATGCCCATGACGATCCGTCCGTTGCTTGCGTCGTCAGGTATGCTACCAGATCGTCTGGTTGGGCGTTCAAAGAAGCTCTCACATCTGCTGCTCCGTAGCCGATCTCAAAGTCGAATTCTTTGTAATCCGTCGCATCTATGCAAGCGTGCGAAAAGGATAGAGATGAGACAAAGTGCCCAACACTACTACCCCCAATTCAACTCGATTGAGAGACTCACACAGGAAGCCGGACGCGCTTACGATGTCGCCTCGAACCCGGGTGGGTATGTAGACGCGCCATTCGTGACGGCCGGGCTGTCCAAAGTATCCCTTGTATCTCAGTTTCGGGCGTACGGCAGCGTCTGGATCCACGGAGAACACCATCTTCCCATCCTCAACACGGTAGTTTTCCGGACCTCCGCCTTGAGAAGCGTCGACCCAGTTGTTCAAAGATGACATGTCGTCGGATACGGCACCTGTCTGAAACCTGTTGGATGAAGGCCTGGCTCAGAATGACGTGCATCGCGGTTCAACGAATCACTCCACTTTGCTTCGTATCTGTCTTACAGATCGTAGAATGTCAGATGCTCGGGTCCGTCGAAGGATATCTCGTGGAGCGTGTACGGGTGTCGGTCTCCGAAGACGCTGAACTGGTTGAAGGTGACTCCCGTAAGCTTTGCCGGATGGAAACCTGTCAGATCGCTGAACGGAATGCGAAGCGTCCGTGAAGTGGCATTGTCGTCGAACGTGACGTACTTTGACGAGTCGACAGATGCCTTGCTCCCTAGCCCGAGCTTCTTGTCGCCACTCTCTGCCTGGGAAGAAGAAGGAAGAATGAGAGGCTGCTTGGTCGTGATGGAGCGCTTCGAACGTGACATGGAGTTCAAGAATTGTCCTCGCTTTTTGCTTCTGCAGCCAGAAAACACTGTCTTGGACGAAACGCACCGTGATGGTGAAGACTGCTCCGACAGGAGCGGTAAGACGAACGAGGAGCTCTGCCTGCCGTGAAAAGTCCTCGCAGAAGGAGTAGGTATACATGTACGAGTCCTTGTCTCTGACTGCGAATTCCAGCCCGTGTTTCGTGGACCTCCAGACCTCCATGGTCCTGTCGCATGCTATCTCGCCACCGAACACGTTGAGGAAGTTGCCTGCCTCGTAGTAGACGATCGGTGAGGAAATGACATTGTTGGACATCTGAGAGTGATGGAGATGCGCTTCGGAACGCAGAGCAGAAGCCGGGAAGAAGAGGGTCGGCGGTGGCGGTGGTGGTGGTGCAGAGAGGGTCTGCGGGGACGGAGAGAGCCGAAAGGGTCCGCCGCCTGTCGAAGGATGAGAGGCTGGACTCTCCCGCGCACACGTCCGCCGGCGTCTCGGCGCGCTCTCTCAGTCTTCGTCAAATACTTGACCACCTTTCCTGCGCTGGTCACTGCGTCTCAACATCTCATTCGAATACAATCCGACACTTCCTTCCGACAGCAAGTAAGAAAAGAAAGATGCCTGCCATCCCCTTCGCATTCCACCGTGTCTCGCTGAGCGTAAGCGACGAGCGCGCAACCTTGAGCTCGCCTCCATTACCGCCTTCTTGCGACCTTCCGAGTAAAGGTTTCAAAAGGTTTTCCGTGATTTCGTATCGTGTCGCCCGAGAGAGTTTGATAGGAAGGTCCGTCATCTTCCACGTTCCCTGCTCGCTGCGCTCTCTTCCCGTCTACTTCGCTGCCGACGACAAGCACGGTTCCCGTCGTGGCAGCCCTACCCGCCGCTCTGGAAGCCGAATACATGGATCGATCGCGACTTACTCTTGCTCTCCCACCTGGAACAAACAAGTGCCGAGAACCTCGCGAGAAAGAAAAAGGAAAAAGTAAAGGGGCCCACCGGGGTTTGAACCCGGGACCTCCCGCACCCAAAGCGGGAATCGTACCACTAGACCATGAGCCGGAATTTGATAAAGGGCACCTCACCGTCCATCCTACAATGATAACAGAACTTTTCCCTTCGTTACATACCGTCCAGCGGGATCTTACCTTAGGGTTGGTAAGGAACCGTTCCGTTCACTTTTATGATGTTGGACAGCTTGGGCCTTTCATCAGCTCCCGGCAAGCAGCTGGGGCATCAGAGAATCCAACCGAGGGACCAATGCTCAAGGTGCAGCTGGAAGGAGCTGTTGATCGGAGTGTACAGAACTCGGCATTTCGTTTGACCCGCTTCTGAATCTCGAACAGACGTGTTTAATCATCTGCCGAATCCCAGATCAGATCACCGTGGCTGATCGAAGAACTGCAGGCGTGTGCCATAATACAGATGTGGCCAAAGTCAAAGGTTCGACAAGCTCAGCGACGGTACGATGACATCGGAATCGCCTAGCCGCAACTCTTCTTCAAATGTCGAGAGCTCGCCTCTGGGACTCGTCGAGGTATTCACTGGAAATGGTATTATGGATGGTACAGGGAACGAAGTGGCGCATATGTACAGCGGAGAAGGTAGAGCAAAATCAAAAATGGGGTTGAGCGGCTAGGATGCCGCCAGCGGCGTGTGCATGAAGCGCCAAGTGATACAGGAAGACGATGAGACGACAGCAGAAGGTGAAGGGGCAGTGTGAGGGATTCCTGGATGTCTCAGGTGTACACCTTGATGAGTTTCCCAACAGCCCTCGCGGTGGAAAGAACCACCTCGGTGATCTCCCACAGTTTCACAAAGCTCGAGTATTGGAACGCCAGGATGGCTCTCGTGGTCGCGGGTCCCGCCGGATTGTGTCCGTAGTCGTCGTCGTCCTCGTCTTCGATCCCAAAGGTACGGGGGAGGGGAGTGACGGGTGGAGTTTTACCCATGGTGGCGCCGAACACGCGACCGGTCGCACGCGATCCGCTGCTGCTCGCCGCCGCGGCGGCCGGCGCAGGTGGAACGGGAGGTGGATGGTCCATGAGGAGGTCGTTCGGAGGGTTGTCCAACGTAGCGGCAAGTATCTCCCCACGAATCCTCAGCAGCTCCGTCTCCAGTACCGTCCGTCGTGCGAGCACCTCCTCCACCGTTACTTTCAACTTTGCGGCCAGTTCGGCGGTCCCGATGATGCGATGACCTTGGGAGGTGGTCCACAGTACGATGTCGCCCAGGCTGATGAGGGCGTTGCAGAGGGACGCCGTGTAGCGTTCGAGACTGAAGGCTGCAGGGTCCGTCGATGAGGAAGAAGCGGAAGAGTGCATGAGGTGCATCAGGGAGACAGCGTCCTGGACCCAAAGTTTGACCCATGGGGAGCAAGACGAATCGTCGGCCAGAGCGGCCGAGTCGAGAAAGCGAGGTGACAGAGCGCGGAGAGTGATAAGTCGATCAGAGTAAAGTCCGCTGAGCTGGTAGAACAGTAGTCTGGAAGGAGAATCGGTGAGATCGAGCGTCCGGGCAAGCTTATCTCAAACTCTGGTCAACCCGTACCTGAGCCTTCTGATGACCTGGTTGAGCGGAGCGATGGGTATAAAGTGCGGTTGCTGAGTCCAGCGGACTTCGACCTGATAGGAAGCTTCCAAGCGCGCACGTTCTTTTTCCAAAGTTCGGAGAATATGAACAGCAGCCGGATGCGTCTTCTCATGGAAACTCTTGACAGGGTCATCCTCATCGTCGCCCGGGAGATGAGAACCCTCCAGGGTATGCTCCAAGATCTGTTCCCACGTCGTCGGTCGAGCAGTTCCCGAAGCTACTGCGAGCTCGTCCACCATGAGATCCGGGCCCCCTCGCTCGGGATCGGCGGGAGCAGTCGATGATTGACCAAATACCCATCCGATGGCGCCGAGGGGACGCTTCTTTTCGGACCGTGTGAGGGCAAGTCGAGGGGCTGCAGCCGCTTCTTCGGATCCGATCACGTCCATGCCTCCGCCTACTGCGATCGATTCCACAGTTCCTCCCCATTGGGCGGTCATGCGAGTGAAGTTGCTGATGACGGGTAACTTCGTCGGATCGTGGAGGTATCTATGTGATGCGGAAGTGAGACCGTAGAACAGAGGAGAAGCGGAAAGATAACAGTGCGACCTACCCCTCGTGGATCAGATCGTGAAAATAAGCAGCCATGTCCTTGAGGAGATTTCCCGTGACGACGCGGTTAACCAAGTTGACACGAACCGGCCAGAAGACGGACGAGCCAGCCATGCAAAGCAGTAGACCCACGATCATACTGGCCATGCGCGCGAGCGGAG
Organism: Thoreauomyces humboldtii; assembly: GCA_027596035.1. Lineage (NCBI taxonomy): Eukaryota > Fungi > Chytridiomycota > Chytridiomycetes > Spizellomycetales > Powellomycetaceae > Thoreauomyces > Thoreauomyces humboldtii. The sequence continues at coordinate 18,790 of JADGJA010000208.1, forward strand.
GAGCGTAGCGCTTACTCCCGGGATCCTTTCGCAAGTCGTCGTACGCTCCCAACAAGGTGATGACAAAGGTCAGATCAGTCAGCTTTGACGTATACGCCTGTCCTGGTATAGACTCTCGAAGCGAAACGGAGCAGTAAATGAAGCAAAAGAGGATGATGCCGACGGCGTATGGTTTGTACGAGCAGTCTAGGCAATTTCGGGGTGCCACCAGGGCATCCAGACCAAGAACAATGAGGGAAAGGATGCCTGCGACGGTCACTCCAATGAGACGTTGTGTGTAGAGACGGATTGAGATCGGTTGATTTGCTGTAGAAATGCATCTGCGATGAGTGACAAGAATGCCGTCTCTACTCAGGAACCACTCACGTGAAGCGACGACGACCGTGGCCACCACGATGTAGACGGTGTTGGTGGGAAAGCGATCTTCCAGTGGACTGATGAGCGTGAACAGCGCGACGAGTAACACTGTAAATGCAACCTGCGCGCCGGCAGAGTTGATCTTGAAGTATCTCTCCAATCGCCCTTTCATCTCTCTCCAATGAGCTGGATGTCCTCCTCCTCCTCTTCCACGGGTAGCCGCGCCGACAGTGGGGTCGCCATTTAAATTGGAAGGCGAAGGCAGAAGGTCCGCCTCGGACGTTCCCGACGTAAGAGGTTGGAAGGAAGAGGTCGACTCCCATCCACTGCTGCGTGGATCCGCACCGACCGTATCTGCTTGACGATTTAGGGAAGCGTTGGAAGATGACGGACTCTCAGCAACCGCCGGAGTAGTCTCTGCAAGATGTTCGAGATCTGCATCCCCGAGGATGGGAAAGTAGGATTTGGGAGGTTGTGTCTGAGACGGTGTTTCTCGCGGGGTTGCGAACGTGTCGGGAGTCGCAGTGGAGCGGACTGTCGTTGCGGTTGAAAGAGGGCGCGGTTGCTGATGGTGAGAGCGTTGCATGAGGTTCGACGTGGCAGACCGTGGGACAGCAGCTCCTGACGGTGGTTGTGTCTGAACTTGTTGTTCAGAATGGAGGATGGCGGCCGCCGGCGGAGATGCCATGACGTGGGCGAAGGATTGGAGTTGAGACCAGAGAACGTTCCTCCTCTGCAACCAAGGTCAGTTACGGGTTCTAGGAGCCCGTAGGCGACGTGACTTCTGACCTGCCTGTCTGCCAGCCTGCCGTGTTGCTCGCAACGTGCGCAGGGTGGGTCGTAATGCTGGGTGAGCGAGGAGGAATGTTCTCCAACCAGAACAACAACCCACAACAAGACCACAACGGGGGCTCTGTCCAAACGCCCTGGCGAAATGACGAGTGAAAACCCACCAGTCGGAGAACGAAGGGGCCAGCGGCCGTAGTATCGGGGCAGTGGTCGCCTCGAGCAAGCCGGGGGACGGTGGGCCGCCCACCATACACAACGGTCCAAGGCAATTGCCGCAAGAAGCTTCTGACAACACTTGGGCAGCTTGTACCTGGAGCACGGGAGCAGGAGACCGAGAGGATGCTCACAGGTAGATTTTCTACACGTTGTATAATGACATATATGTATATGGGATGAGAAGAAAAAAGCAAGGAGAGCAAAAAGACCTACGGCCCATCTAAACCATCAAGCCTCGTCGCGGCACTCGTCCCTGCACGTTCAATAGGTTCCCCTCCGTCAACTTGCCCTCGCAGACGACCTTCGTGTACGTCCCGAATCCATCCGCCAGACATTCTGCACCGTCGCCATCGGGAACGCGTCCCGCACCCACGCGAACTCCCACATCCACCTGCATCTCGTTCCTGCAGGACCGATCGCTGAAGTGCCGCATGGTGACTCGACCGTCCTCTTCGCACGTGACGACGCCGTAGCTTGAAAAGTCGGGATCGTACAGACACGCGCCCTGCGGGTACATCTCGTGGGAGACGAAGCTGTCCGACAGCGTGCAGGTCGGGTCGTTGGCGTACGTGGAGGATGTCACGTATTGGAGTTGGCCGGAGATGGTGACGGGGGTGAACGATGTCGTCGTGGCTTCCGTATCGACCGATGACGGGGGTGTCGAGCCGCTGGTGGAGCATGTTTGGACGACGTAAGGAGCTCTGGTGTCCCCGGAAGGTCGACAGGTACCGATGGGCCACGTGAAACTGGTGTCGGCGTCCACCCATCCGTTTCCCCATGCTCGCAGTCCCTCGGCGGGAGTCTCGGCGTTCTCGCTGCATGTGGACTCGGCGAAGAACTCCATTGCTGCCGTGGTGGCGGTGCAGGACGTTGTGGCCCACAAGCCTGTCGAGGACTGCTGCCTGCAGTTACGGTGGGTGAGGATGCTCGAGGGTGGGAACACGGGAGCGTCAGAGCAGTCTGGCAGGATGTGATAGGTGTGAATTAGGGATGCGGATGCTTTCTGGGCGAGGGAGAGGAGGACGAAGGAGGAAACGACAGCGGCGGACGTTTGAGAAAGCATTTTTTTCGAATATTTGGGGATTGCAGGTTGAGGGATGTCCACATGCTCCTCGTCGTTAAATAGGTCCACTTGCAACGAAGCTTCAAACAGCCTAACAAGGCCTCTTGGACACGGGTCTTTGACTCGGCCCTGACTGGCCTGGGGGAACAATGCTTTCCAAAGCACAGGTTCCAGGAATAGGTCCGAGGTTCGGAGCTCTAGAGCGATCCACACGTGTCTATTCTCGATTCATGCTCGCATCCAGCCCTTTCCCCGTACTGTTAAAGCTAAGAGGCTCCGTGTGATACAGTTTGAAGAGCTTAAGGTGTGCAAGCGTGTCTCTACAAGGCTCTAAAGCGACGACCAGAGAGAAAGATCCAGATTCCGTGATGGGCGGCCTCCCGAACCTTGCGGAAACAAAGACGAAAAGCAAAGGGGGGCGTTCAAGGAAAACCACACCGATCGGAAACAAAGCGAAAGAAGGCTTTCTGCTTGCTGTCTTTCCCATCGGGCACTGCGCAGGTAAAGAGGAAGGAGCTGCCGCCCTGTAGTAAACTCGACTGGGCAAGAGCAGACAGGGAAAACCGCCGGGATGAGGCAACGTAGGATCTTACCGTCTTGCCCAAACCCAGGCATTGGGCCCTCGTCGGAATCGGAGTAACCCCGGTAACCTCCCAGTGTGACACGAAGCGTGACAGAAGCCCTTCCCCCACGTCATTGACCGCACACAGGTGCGTGCGTGCCGACCTTCCGGCTCTCTTTTTTTCCCGAGGATTTCGTCTCCACAGCATCGATGATAGAACGAAGTAAAAGCCAGATAACGAGGAAGGTTGGGTGGGGCGCATAGCGGGACGTCGGAAAATCCAATCTCAGCAATACCACTCTCATAGCAGCGACAGTGGATGGCGGACCCGTACATAGAAGAGGACTCGTCAAGGCAAGCCGTCTAGCCTCATTCCCACCTCCGACATATCTACTTCCGACCTCCCACTTCCGTCCTCCCGACGGAGTATTTATACCAAGGGGACACTCTGGACCTCCCGCCCGCAGGACTTGTCTATGATCTGTACACTGCATACGTCTCAATAGAATAGCTGATCCTTACTGCCATCCATTTACCTTTCCGGACCATGGTTCCCGACGAAGAGAATGCTCTCCCGGCAAAGGACCTTGACAACTCTCACACTGACAACTCTCACACCACACTCTCACCCACCACTGCCACCACCGACACATCTCACTTGAACGCTCGCGACCAGGAACGTCTAGCCCAGGAAGCCACGCTCACGGATCAAACAAACATCCTCCCACCCAAGCAACTCATCATCGTCTTCCTCGCTCTGTCCTCATGCGTCCTCGTCTCGCTCATGGACCAGACCATTGTCGCCACAGCGCTTCCCGTCATCGCGCGGGAACTTCCAGGGACGATTGATAGTTCATGGATCGCCACCGCCTACCTCCTGACCAGCACTTGTTGCCAGCCCCTCTATGGACGCTTCAGTGACATCTTTGGACGGAAACCCATGCTCCTCACGGCTCTCACCATCTTCATGGCCGGGAGCGCGGGTTGCGGAGCAGCCCAGGATCGCCTTCAGCTGATCATCACGCGAGCGATAGCGGGGATCGGAGGAGGCGGTCTCTTTTCCCTCGTCATGATCACGGTCTCCGACATTGTCAGTCTGAAAGACAGAGGAAAGTACCAAGGCATCCTTGCCGCCGTGATGGCGTGTGCGACAGCCCTGGGACCACCTCTCGGCGGAATCTTCTCGGACGACTTGAGCTGGCGATGGGGATTTTTCATCAACCTTCCCATCGGCGCCTTCTCGGCTCTGGTCGTCATCCTCGTGCTGCCGCGAAAGAGAACTGTCGGAGATCGAAAGAGCAAGTTCGCGAGGATAGACTATCCGGGCTCACTCACCATCATGATCGCTACGGCCCTCATCGTGCTGCCCATCACGTGGGGTGGAAACACGTATGCGTGGGCGTCTGCTCCTGTGCTCATCACGGCTTGCTTGGCGGTCGTGGCCATCGCGAGCTTCGTTTACCTTGAGACGACGACGAAGAAACTCCCCATCCTTCCCTTCAACATCCTCAAGACGGCTACCGTCATCGCCATTTTCATCTCTTCGGCGTTGAACGGAATGGGTTACTACATCCAGCTGTTCTACGTAAGTGGCAAAAAGAAACCCTCCCTTGGTCTCGAGCGACGTTTGTTGACCTTTTCTTGATCCCTGAAACAGCTCCCACAATACCTGCAAGTGGTCCACCAATACTCTGCGCGGTCCTCGGGTCTCTTCATGATTCCTCTCCTGGCATCGCAGACCTTCTTCTCCTTCGTCGCCGGACTCCTCGTCTCGCGACTGGGAGAATACGTGTGGAACATCCGTGCGGGATATGTCATCTGGGCCATCGGAGCTGGACTCATCACGAGTCTGGACGCGACGACCTCCATCGGACTCTTCATCGTCTACCTCGTCATCTGCGGCATGGGTAGCGGACAGACGGGACAGGTCACGGTCCTCGTGGCGCTGCAGGCCAGTGTGCCGAAGAAGGACATGGCGGTCGCTACGGCGGGAAGGAGTTTCATCAGAACGTTGGGTGGCACCATCGGACTCGCCAGTAAGTTGCCTTCTCGACACGCCTTTTCCATTGCAAAAAGCAGTTGCTCACCGTTCTCGTTGCATCTCCAGTCGCAGCCTCGATCCTGAACAACACGGTCCTGTCCCACGTCCCATTGACCGCCTCCCAACTCGCATCCCCGACCGACGCCGTCCTCAACCCACCGTCGAACGTCACCTCGAACGAAGTCATCGCAGCCTACCTCGCGGGACTCCGAAACGTGTTCCGATTCTGTCTCGGATGCGTCGTCGCTTGCTTCTTGCTGAGCATGGTCATCAAGGCTTACAGTCTCACGGAACCGGGGCAGTTGTTGAAGAGAGGCGAGGGAAGGAAAAAGAAAAGCGGGAACGGAAAGGGGAACAAGGTCGTCGAAGAGATGAAGGTGTCCGGTGGGGACGAGGGGAGGATGACCGTGGCCGCGGAGGATACTGCCAGAGGAGAGATCGCTGAGGACCTTCAAGTCCCTGTCAGCGAGAACGAGACGGTCGTGCAGATCGACGGAAGGGAGGGCGATGCTGGTGCCGGAAAGAGTTGAGCTCTTTCCCGTGGCTACATGTTTTGGATCAACACGTTGGAGCCTTTTTGTTCTATATTTTTCGTTCTTTTATCATACCCTATACTGAATCTACGTAGACAATGCCGAGGGGCGGAAGGGTAACAACGAGTGTGGAAAACAGACACAGGATGAATCGGCAGACCGGTCAGCTATGAGCGATAAACCTTTCGACTGACCTTGGTAATTGGATTTTCGCAGGCGCGAGCGGAACTTTCCTGGGAATGAATACCAACCATTTACCGAACCGATTTGCAGGTAATCAGGTAGTTCCCAACTACCGGCTAAATGCCACATCGCCTCTCGTTGCTTCTTTTACTTCCTGGTAGGTGGGCCGGCAGGATAAGGAAAGTTTCGATAGCTTCTGGAGTAGAGCGAAGATAGCCGCAAGGTTGATGATGAGACCGGAAAACCCCGCACTGGAAGCGTCCTGGATATGACAGCCCAAAGAGCAGTCCCAATGACTTTTATTAGGAACCTGCTTCTCGTCGCTAGCACGTTTGCCGCAAAGTTTCCTATCTCGCCGTTCCTTCGCACGCACCGGTCAGAAGCCTGAGTTTCGAAAGTCACAGCTCTCCCGTACAGGATTTCTTCAAAACGTCTCTCACTACCTGATTTCCGCTCCCACAAATCATCGTGCATCGGCCGTAGATGCGGGACCAGGTACGAAACACGCTCCGCAGCACTCTTTTTTCCTCGTCTCGATATGTGAGTGCTTGCACGCAAACAGTTCCGTAGAAGCCTATCGGACTAAGAACTGAAATTAAAATTCCGGAGCAAATCACGAACGTCATATCCAACCATGTTCCGACTCACCTTAACATGTTCAACGAGACCGGCGTACAGCGTGTAGTCGAGCTCGAAGCCAGGCTTGGAGCTTGGAGAGACTTAGAGAGACTTGGTTTTCGCCCCCGACGCAGCAACGACGCCGGAAACGCTAGTTTTTCGCCCCCGACGCCGCAAGGACGTCGGAAACGCGGGTTTTTTCGCCCCCGACGTCGCAAGGACGCCGGAAACGCTAGTTTTTCGCCCCCGACGCCGCAAGGACGCCGGAAACGCTGGTTTTTCGCCCCCAACGCCGCAAGGACGTTGGAAACGTGGGTTGCCTCTGTCTCTTGTCTTCTCTAGGAACTGACGACGGAGAAAGAGAATCGAGCCAGTTAATGCCTAAAATAACGGAGACATCACTGTACCTCTAAAGCTCCATGAATATGCAGCTAGACATTCACACCCCATGCTGTGTGCTTGTCTCTCTTATCTTGTCTAAGAACTGACGACAAAGAGAATCAGTTAACAACTTCCGGAAGCGCGGTGACATTCCAAAGGGATCGGGCTTTACCTTCAAAAGCTCGACGGGTATGAAGGTTAATATTCGCACCCTACATTGTGTGCTGGTCTCCCTTGTCGTGTCTAGCAACCGACGATGTAGAAAGAGAATTGAGTCAGTTAACGACCTCTAGAAAGGCGGTGACATGCCTAAGGGATCGGGTTTTACCTGTATAGCTCGACGATTATGCAGGTGAATATTCACACCCTACAGTGTGTGGTTGTCTCCCTTGTCGTGTCTAGACAATCCAGTGAAACAAGTCAGCGAAGGAGAATCCAGTCATTCACGATCCCCCGGGTGCTTGCGGTCACATCCCAAAGGAAACGCTCTACCTGCGGAGTTTCGCGGATATGCAGCTGACCCCACCCCTCTGATTGGGGGGATAAGGTAGGAAAGCAATCATGCGAATTGCGCTGAGACTGACGTTGTGCGAATACGATGGAGGGGGAATGCTTCTTGTGCCGTTGTTGTTTTGTTTGCTTTAGAGGGGGGAGGGTGGGGAAGGGAATTGCGCATTCGCTTTGCGCGGAGGCGGACTTTCGCAAGTTGCTACGCTTACGTACGCTTCCACCTACTGTCGAAAGCACACAGGTTGATGACATCAACAGGAAATGCTGGAGATTTCTTCCATCAGGACCCCGCTGACGAACAACACGAGCGATAGAGCAGGTGTGGCCGGTGTTTCTTGCCAAATGACGCGTGCGCTTGCCTACGAGGGTGAACCTGAAGCGCAACAGTGAGCAACTCGCCAGCAACGAAGAGGAAGCCCAGACCGCTCTTACATTGTGAGGGCGTCGAGGGCTAATGACAAAGCGTAAACCTTGAGCAGGAACGAGAACAAGCGCGAGGGCGTCAAGGAGATGGTGAACGGCAAAGCGTAAACCTCGAGCAACACAGGAACAAGCAGCGCGAGCTCCGACAAGATGGCAAATGGCGAAGCGTAAAAACCTGGAGCAGGAACAAGCAGTGGAAGCGTCGAACGGCAGGGTATGCAACAAGGATGGTGGGCTGATTGAAGAAGTCATGGTGCTGCTCTTATAGCCAGCAAGCTGGGTTGGTTTGCACCCGTGAATGCGACTGACGCCGTGAATAAAACTTACACAGATACCACGTTTGCAACGCAGACGAATTTAGCCACAACCAACAGTAACGTAACCGCATTGACGACCCGTCTGACAAGCGATGAGACGACACTGTCTTCTAATACTGCTTCCATAACGGCGCTCCCAACAACCATCTACTCTAATCTCAAGACGGACCTCGTTCAGTCTTCGGGCTCGACCATTACCTCGAATGATACGAACATGACGCTTTCAATTGGCTATGACTCAACGATTCTAACAAGCCGAAGTTACGCGGACGCTCAATTTGCTACAATCGCAAATCTGTCAACTACCAATTCGAATGCTACGGCTCTGACAACACGCGTCACAAATGTAGAGAGTTCGATAACAGCCCTGCGACGCGCGCTACAAACGATGAGACGACCATATCTTCTCAAGGAAGTGCCATCACAGCGCTCCAGAGCAGGGCGACAACAGACGAAGCAACTGTCACGGCGTTGACGACGCGGGTCTCCACAGTCGGAACAGGCAAACAGCCATTGGCATCGAATCGCACCAGCTTGTCTAGTGCTGCTCCATCTCTGCCCAGTCTTTCCATTGCTGGATCATTCATACAGCCCACCAGCACTGTTATCAATACAGCCACAGCGGCGTCAGGTACTGCTCCTGCATTCAGCTACATGTCACTCAGCGCTCCTACGCTCACCTCTTCCAACACTGGGGTAATCACGCCAACTGCCAGCACGTTGTACATCAGTGGCTCGCCAGTTGCGGGAACAAACCAGACAATTGGGCAGGGTTACGCGTTTAACGTTTCATCGGGGATGTCGCTATTCGGTGGACCTGTCAACGTGACCGGAGCGCTTGCAGGGACTTCCGCGAATTTTTCTAGTACGCTCTCAGCGACAGGCGCAACAACTTTGAAGAGTCTCACGACAGGTGCAAGCACTTTGGGAGCGCACACTGGGACTTCCGCCAGCTTTTCTAGTACGCTTTCAGCGACAGGTGCAACAACCTTGGGGAGTCTCTCGGCGGGGTATACAAACTGTAACAGACTTAACGTAAACGGGACTGATATCGTTGCCCAAGTCCTGGGAAGCGGTACCTTCCAAACCTCCCTGTATTTTACAAATACAACCAGTGGAGTCAGCAAATATATTGGTCTGGATGGGAATGGACTGGCAGCATTTAATCAAGACGCCTTGACGATTTTAGCGACCGGATCCAAACCTATCCGATTGATCACACAAGGGGGAAGTGTGAATATTCCTCAGACAGCTGATAGCACTTCCTCGAGTACGGGCGCGCTCATTTGTGGAGGCGGCGTCACCTGCAGGTCGGTTCTGCAGACAGCTCCCCACGTCTTCTCGATGATACAAGTTTCTGGGAATAACCAAATGTTGGCAGCCAATACAAATACAACTTTACTTTTCACAAATGGTACCATTGTCACAAAAAGCGCTTTAGACAGTTGCAACGCTTCTACCGGGGTATTCATTTCAGGAGTTTCAGGTTACTATCGTTTTTCGATGACGTTGACGCTATATAACGCAACCTTTGCCTTCACCTGTAATGCAGCAATAAAAGCAATCGGAAGTACTATTCCAGAGACCTTTTGTAACATGGTTATACCATCAAGCGGAGCCACTTGATCCAATGGTCCGAGAGCGCGGTGAAGGGAGCTCGTCATGTCGACGGGCCGTGGCGTGACCTCACGGACCACAAGTCGCTAAGGTCCAGGGGTGGTAGAAGCGGTCCCGCCGCGTCCAGAGGTGGCGTCCTCAGCAAGCCCAACAATCCTCGACGAGAGCTGTCGGTTCTGCGCGCGCTGTTCGTGTTGCTCATGTTCTAAAGTTCTGTTTCGTTAGAAGGCAGTGCTACCATGTAGAATGGGCTAGATGAAGCCAAGGTATTGGGGTTGAACCATCATTGGGCAGGAGCAGCAGTACGCATAGAGGAGAGAGGAATACCCTAGGGTTAGGGTATCCCTGTGTCCCTTGGTACCGCTGTGTAGACCGACACTTCGGGCTAGGCCCTACACGGTGGTATCTACCAACTAACCACGGTACGGAATGACCATATGACGGTTCATGTCCAATTTGGTGACGGCCATTGGCCAGTGCCCGTTCCAACGCCAGGCAAACACATTCAAGGGTGTCATACCATGTGCATCGTTGGCTACAGCTCAAAGACAAAGTCCTTCAAGGTTCTCAACAGCTGGGGCAAGGACTGGGGCGCAGGCGGGTTCTGCTTCTTTCCGCAGTCAATGATCCGGACCCTGAAGACCTCCCGGTCATCCCCATCAAAGCGATGCAAGGAGAGATCGAGATAAACATCCCCGACGATGACAAGGGGGAGGACACGACCACTCACAACAAGAGGGCGCGGGAACACTCCCGGGACAGCATCGAGGAACGAAACGAAGCAGAGGAACGAAGGACGCAGCAACTCTGGGAACGCTTTGAAAGGGAAAGGAGAGCCTGGGATGAGGAGCAGACCGCGATCTTCGCGGACCGGGAAGCGGAACTGGACAAAACGCAGAGAGAAAGGGACGACGACGTTACGCAACGCGCCGCCACGAACATCCTTCAGGACATCGGCGGCGGCGGCCGTGCAAGCGAACCGAGCTTCTCGAGGATGGGCATCACAAATCCCTTTGGGAAGGACTCGAGTCGTACACCTGCAAAGGGACGGTGAGTTCCTTCACAATCTGGCACAGGTGCCATTCCCAGTTCCTCGCGGTCAGCGGAGACACCGGCGCCGACGCCGTACTCCACCTGGGCGCGTATATCAGCAAGAGCGCCAAGCACTGGTACTCTTTCCTCTTTCTAGGAAGCGCCTGCCTTAGCGACTCCGCACGATTCTTCGAAGCTATCCGCAGCAAGTTCGTCTCGGAACTCAACATGAAGGGTGCCTTGGCCAAACTCAAGGACTGCAAGTTCCGCAACAACATCATAAGCACAACCAGCAGTTTCAGGAGCTGATGCTGGACGTGCAAGCGTCCGCGGGCCTGGAACCGGTCCGACCCTCGGAGCTACGTCAGATCTACCTGAACTCCTTCCGCGGCGAACCGGGATTCAAGGGCAAGGAAATTCTCGGCGCTCTCGCGATATTCCTGGCAATGTGGCCAGAGGCCGCGATCCCGGAGCTTCAGGAGCGTGCCGAGAAGATCTTTGTGAACCTCGGCTACGACACCGTGGACGCTCTTCCCCTCACCTGGCTTCAATCCGGGACCGCTCCTTGGACCTGGGGACCAGAGGAAGAAGCCGCGTTCGCGGGGTTGCAGAGGGCAATTGCATCCGCGCCCGTCCTCAAGTTGTTGGATCCAAGCGCGGACATATACGTCTTCACCGACGCATTCGACTTCGCTGTCGGAGGATGTGAGCAGGACGGCGCAGCTGTGGGAACTGATAGACGAATGTATATGTTGGTAAAGCTTACTCGCCTGAGGGGGGAAGAGAACCGAGGGGAAAGATGACTATCTGAGGAGTGGCTGTGCTCCTGCTATGTATGTC
>JADGJA010000209.1:0-30257 GCA_027596035.1 Thoreauomyces humboldtii
ATCAAACCCGTCGTGATCATGCCGAGCATTGGGAAGCTCGTCAACGATCGAGACGCGGCGCCCATGGCCACAGTTATTACAAGGGAGGCGATCTGCTTTTCAAGCTGATGATCCTTCGTGTGATCATTGACGGGGGGTGGTGTGTAGTTAGGCCCGAGTGGCCGACTTGCTTTTGTTGAAGTAATCCAGCCCAAAATCACGTGTATCGCCGTTACACTGGCTAAACCGATCCCGCCGACGATAAGACCTTTCGCCGTTTGGGACTGCAAAAGGCAATAAGACAAAGTAAGCCAATTTTTTTTAGTAGATCATCTGGCCTCTCCCTTCTTACCAGTGCGCGGTTCAATCCACAGAACTTTCTGTCTGTATCGGCGCTTCCTTCCGCGATGTTGATGCGAGTGCCTCGGGAGTCATTTTGGTTTCCCATGTTTTATGGTTCGTGATGAGCAAACAGGAAACGGAGACTGCGCAGCAGCACGTTGGCATGCGACGCGTCAAGTTGAGCACGCGGTGACCGCGACGCGTGGGGAGCACACAGAGTGGCCCTGCCGCCCTGCGTGACCCTACCTCAAAATGTGGTATCCATCTCGCGCATCGTCAAGTCTGCCATCTTCCCGTCAAACAAAGCTAGCCTCCATCTACATGTAACTGGCGAGACGATAAGCTCAAGGTCGCCTTATTGTTGAATAGTATCACGTTCAGGGCTGTGAGTTTCCTACTCGACATCTGTCATGCAGAATCCGTCGAGTTCCAAACTAATAATCGCGTGGCCCAGCTTTTACCATCATGGTAGTCTCAATAACCTTGCAAACCACGTTAACGGGCCTGCTCATAGCCACTGGAATCTGTACAGCAGCACCGACTGGGAAAATCCTTGAGGATCTTCCGACCCTAAACCCAAATACGCTTACCAATGCCGGACTTACCACGCGGGGCAACGCGGTCTGGTGGGCCATCATCGCGACGGTCATAATGACCTTTTGTATCCTGGCCTGTCTCTGCTCTGCGAATTGCACAACCAGAAGGGCCACCAGGGAATATGCTGGCCCACCCGTAGCACCTGCATTCACCCTGGAGCAGTCGCCACAGGAGACGCTTCAACGTCACGTATCGCTTCCTCGCGCACTTGGAAAGCCTCGAGCTCGCTACGAAAGTCTCCCCGACCAACGAAAGGCCAATGAAGCAGTGGCCATTGCATCCGCAAACCAGTTTATTCAGGCCAATGGCGATCGTCGCGAGTTCCAAGTTGTGAAAGTCCACGCGCAAGGAATTTCGGACGAAGTCACTTTGGTGGTCGGCGACACCGTTATCTTGAAGGCAGTATACGAGGATGGATGGGCTTTTGGCGTGTCTACGAGAAGCGGAGGAGGCTTCTTTCCTATTGTGTGCCTAGGCGGGGCTGTCCCTCGGGTGCTTGTGCAGAAAGCCGCAACGGAAAGGCTACGAAAACCTGCCCACTGCTGGACGAGCCCCGCCGCCCAAACAAAATCGATCCACGATATTCACATTGAGCAGCCAACCTTTGTCCCTGCTCCGATCCGAGACCAAAAGCCCTTGCCCTCGCCAAGATCTTATGCCCTTCAGGTGCAGGAGCAACAGCAGCAGCAGCAGCCAGAGCCGGGGTCCCAGACCGTTCCATCCGTTCCAACCGTCGAGAAAGTGCAGCAACCGGCTCCGCCTGAGCGAATTCGCTACATGCCGCCTGCGCGCACCGTCTCGACGCAGCCAGGAATCAACCGCATGTCCCACCTGCCGGGGCTGCAAAGGCTCTCGCGCGGCGCGTACTATCAGTACGGGGAGCTACCCTCCGCACCGTTTGAAACCCCCACCCAACGTGGGTCCACCATGGAACCCAGGGCTGCTCCTGTTGGCATCGTTGTGGCCAATGAAGCACCAGTAGCGTCATCGCCGTCGCATCGGTGTTGATAAGTTTGGGACCATGTGAACCAACGTAACGCCCCGCGCCGGTCGACCCCCCCTTTACCTATGTGACTTCTGTACCTACTCCAGTGTCCCTCCATTCAGTATAGTTCGTCTAACATATTGACTCAGCTCGCAGAGCCTGCAGTCAAATATGCAATCTCATAGTTGTCTTTCCCCGCCGATTGATTGAAAAATCCGCGTCCGCTTGTAATTCGATAATCATAGAAATAAAACAAGAGATCGCTCTAGTGCCCGCCATCTACGTCCTGGTTATCGGCGCTGTTTGAGCGGATGGGCATCCTGTAGTTAGTTCTCCGGAATTTGAAAAAGGGTCACTTGCACTTCCTTCAACCATACCCGTGGATCTGGTAGCCAATGACGGATCCCCGTCCGAGCATCTCTCCGGCAAGGAAGAAGCCCGAGATCTTGACTCCCTCGATGGCGAGCTGACCGGTCTGACGAAGGGTAACCTTCTTCCACGCGCCATTCCTGAATGCGCTGTAGAAGCCAGTGATTCCGCTGATGCCGTTGTCAACGGCGGGAATGGCGATCTTCTGGTGAACAGCGACCGAGCGGAAGAACTCGAGGCCGACGCGAGTGTAGTAGATGAACGGCTCCGCGAACGCTGAGGGTTGGCAAGTTCGTCAGTCCGGCAACATGAGCAAATGAAATCGACGTAGCCTTCTCGCTCATGCTTCCATCAGCCCAAACGTCCTTTGATAAACGCTCTGCATCAAAGCAGGCATCCTTGAGGAGTCCCAGCAGGCTCTAGTGGGGTTTGGTGGGAACTTCTTACCAGTAGCCTTGTTGACGAGGCTCTGTGCGTTCTGCTTGATCGCAGCCTGGTCGACAGCGGGAGTGGATACACCCCTGCGAGAGATGGTCTGACGGGCGGCGAGGCGGAACACGTTCATTGGGCGGGACATTGTTGTAATACCGTTATCAACGAAGTGCTGATGGGAGAAGCGGAAAAGGTTGAAGCTTCGGGTTGAAGCCTCTGCACGAAGGTTTGTTCGTCCTTAGATAAACTGTCGAACCTTTTCTTCCCTATGTCACAATCCACGGCCTTTGCATTTCGTGACTCGCGGCAAAGAATGCCAACCGCCAGCAACCGCTCTTGATATAAAGCAGCGTTTGCGACGGCCCTCCCCACGATACACATTGATGCAACTTGCACGGCGTCGATCGTCAGTAAGCTCTCACAAGACTCAACGAAGATGGTCCAACCGACTGTCAGTCTTGACTGTCCAACCGACTGTCAGTTGCCGCGCTCGGCCCTCGACTCGGACGACTTGGTCCTCACCCTGACCGAGCTTCGAATCACCGACGCCGTGGCTCTGACGACGCAAACTTCCCCCGAGTTCTACGCCTCCACGCCGACGTTCCCCAACCCGTTCACGGTCGAGCATGCCACCGCGTACATCTCCAGCAAGCACCGGACCGACCTGAAGGCGAGATGGGTGACGGGTTCGCGGTCCGAGCGGACGGGGAGTCGATCGGAGTGATCAGCATCCATCCCGCGTCCGAGATGTCCAGGGATGCGTGCGGAGGGACGGAAGAGGACTGGGAGATCGCGTTCTGGATCCATGCAAAGTGGTTCGGTCGCGGTGTCATGTCCAGGGCCATGGACGTCGCTCTGAAGTACGCTTGGGATCAGGGAGTGGAGAGAATCTTTGGAGGTTGCTTTGTGTGGAACGCAGGTCGGGTCTCGAAAACGAACGTTATGGATCTTGCTTTTTTTCACTCTTTCACTGACGTGCTTGTCCGGTGTCTTCAGCTAGCATCCGGACTATGGATAAGGCGGGTTTCAAGCAGTCAGCTCGCTTGGAGGCTGTATACACAACGAAAGAAGGCGTCGCCATGGACGCATTTTTCTATACACGGCTGCGGGACGGTAAGGACTGCGAAGCGCCGGCGAAAGCGAGCTGCGTAGCACCACCCGCACGAAAGGAGGAAGCGTCGCTGCTAACGCCCGCATGATGATCGAACAAACGCACAAACCAAGGTGTGGTAGCGTAAGTGCAGCCGTCTGCCAGGAGCCACAATGGCGCGTCGACCGGCGTGGGCCGAGACAACAGCAGAGAGAGGGCGGTAGCTGGGCACTATTGAGACGGAGTTCTCAACGTAGTTTCTGTAGTGGTCGAACGGTGAACGCTATCTTTCGAACGAGGTCTCCGCCAGTCTGGCAGACGGAACCAGACGGAACCAGACGGAACCAGTCCCTGCCAGCGCTGTGATGTCGCTCTTTTTGATAGCTATCGGGATGTCCTGGAACTTGGCGTACTTTTACTTTTGTAATGAATTTAGCTTGATGATCACGGAGCGTCCGTTCTTTTCATGCATTCCACACCAAGGCAGGGGATCTTTGCGAAGACTGATTTTTCTGGGGTGGAAAGTGCCTTGACCTGGAAGCTCGGAGGGATGTGATTGTACCATACTCGATCCAGAACGTGAGATGAGATTCTTGACGACTTCCAAAGCAATCCTGGTTTCGTGTATGACATCGGATTCAGAGGTCAACGTGACCCGCGAGAGCAAAG
Source organism: Thoreauomyces humboldtii (assembly GCA_027596035.1). Taxonomy (NCBI): domain Eukaryota; kingdom Fungi; phylum Chytridiomycota; class Chytridiomycetes; order Spizellomycetales; family Powellomycetaceae; genus Thoreauomyces; species Thoreauomyces humboldtii. Next base: position 4,464 of record JADGJA010000209.1, read on the forward strand.
GGTCGTCAAATCGTAATACAGTACCGTACAGTTTTATCGACAATGATGAGGTGCCGAGTGCGTTTGGGTGAAGTGCTGCGCCACCTTTCAGCGAGAAAAAAAAGGGCAGCAGCCCCTCGAACAGCGGGTTTCGCCCCTTTTGCTCGGTTTGGGTGAGACTTCAACCGATACATATCTGGACACTCCTTTACGCTTCGTTCCACACCGTCACTACAAAATGGAAAACGAAAAGGGCCAGGTACGTCTCGTTCGTCTCGTCTCGGCGTGGTGCTGGAACGCTGGTCCAGAGGGGCTGGCTGCCCGAATGGCGAATGCGAAACATGGGTGCGCGACCATCACCTCGAACCTCGCCTTTCTCAACGAAAGTTCCGTTTTTCTCTCTGCTCAGGTCGTCGACCTCTACATTCCCCGCAAGTGCTCCGCCACTGGCCGTCTCATCACCGCCAAGGACCACGCCTCGGTCCAGCTCAACGTTGGAGATGTCGACGAGCAGGGTCGTCTGACCGGAACCTCCGAGACCTACGCTCTCTCCGGTTTTGTCAGGACCCTCGGAGAGTCCGACGATGCCGTGAACCGTCTCGCCACCGCTGACGGATACCTCAAGGGGTACGTGTCGATCTTTCATGGAAGGGCGTCGGGAGGTTGGGTCAATTGGAGGGCGGACCGACATGGTGTTTTTGGAAGGAACAACGGGATGGTTCTTGGTTTCACTATGGCACGGCAACGATGAATTCGGAAGCGTGCTGCGTTGCGAATGAGGATGGGGGCGATCGGTCTTTTTTACCGTGTTGCTAACCAATTTCTTTACTTTTTGCAGTGTCTTCTCTTACATCCAGTAGAGAACCGGATAGCTGGAGGCAAATGAGGCAACGGGAAACGGGAAATGCTTCATGTTCCTTGTCAACAATGTTTAATCTGCGTCCACTACTCTTTTGCGTTTGGCCCAGGGCCTCCGGATAATCATGGCGGATGGCGGGAAAGGAGCTTTTATGTTGCAGGTTTTAGTGAGTCAAGTCAGCGTATATCGCGCGACTCTGTCGCACCATCCATGCACTCCGCGATGCCGTTCGGGCCCCAGTAATGATAGACTCTGAAGACTGTCAGAGTGTCGCAGTGTCCTGAAAAGAAGAAATGCACGAAAGCTTGATTAACCAAGTAGCAAGTGCCGTCGGACCGTGGTGTGGTGGATTCTCTGAAGTCTGAACACGAGACAGGCGGGAGGTCCCGGTAAGTGGAAATTCGGATCGGCATGTGCTCATCGGCATACATCATCATTGAGGCACGTTTGCCCCTCGCCATCTTGTTACACGCATTGCATTCTCGTCGTCTTCGTCGACCGCCAGGTCCCACATCCTGTGAAGCTTTTGTTCCTGTCTTTCATCCTCCCTTCATCCTCCCTCTCGAAACCTTTTTGAGGCAATCCATCCACCCGGCTTGTGCTCCCGTCCAAGATGCCCTCTGATGACCAACGCTCGCTCTTTTTCAGTAAGTTTCCTTCTGCCGCACTTCTATGTACCAGGCAGGGAAATCACGTATATCCCGTGTCTCTTGCCGGCGTGGCTTAGTGAGATTCTCATGCTGTTTCCGATCCCATTGTTTTGCTCAGTGGACGATGATGACGATGGCGACGAACGCAGCGACATGGACGAGATCAGTCCTACCTCTGGACGCGACTCTGTTCTGGGACCTCCCACACTACTCAACACCACTCGCACCATCGTTGTCTCCCTCTTCCTTCCCTGTACCGTATCCGCGGATCCCTCGCCTCCGAAATACCTAGCTCCGACCGCAGCCATCCGACCTACTGGCACCGGAACATCCGGAACATCTCTGGAACGCCGGCGAAGCGTTGGCGCCGTAGAATTCAAGCGTCAGCGCAAAGTATCAGAGTCTCGGGGCCTTCGTCCTGATCCCGGTTGGTGGCATCTGGAGTCTTCGGGGTTGGGCAACATCGGTCTGCAGAACTCTGTCAACTCCATGCGTAAACGGATGCGAGAGCCGCTTTGGATCGGGACCCTCGGCGTATCAACTATGGCATGGTCTGAGGACACAAAACAGAACGTCCGCACAAAGCTCGCAGAGGAACGCAACTGCGTGCCAGTTTATCTTACGGACGGGGAGGTTGAAGGGCACTACAATCAGTTCTGCAAGCAGGTCCGCAGCATTTCTCTGATGCTTCCGCGAGAGTTACATGGGAGGCCGACTGAATTTTGTATGAATAGGTTCTTTGGAAGCCATTTCACTATCAGTTGCGGGACTACCCGAAGGGGGAGGCCTACGAGGAGCAGGCATGGCAGCAATATGTTGCAGTCAATCAAAAGTTTGCAGATGCAATCGCAAAGTCACATCAGCAAGGGGATATCGGCAAGTTCATAGATTCGCTTGATCCCACTCGGAGTTGGTCGGCTAACCTGTGTTGACTGCTTTTAGTCTGGATCAACGACTACCACTTGATGCTTGTACCAGCCATGGTCAGGAGACTGATTCCGGGTGCCATCATTGGATTTTTTCTTCACATCCCGTTCCCAAGTTCGGAAATCTTCCGGTGTTTGCACGTCCGGAAGCAAATCCTAGAGGGAATGCTCGGCGCAGGTAATATTTTCTTGTTCTCGCTACAATATGAAGATTCTAGCCTGATCATAATCAATATTCCTTAGATATGATCGGGTTCCAGACATACCCATTCATGAGACATTTTCTAATGACTTGCACACGACTTCTGGCTCTTGAGTCCACGCCCCGAGGAGTACAGCTGGAAGATCGCGTCGTGTCTGTCGTGCCAATCCCTATCGGCATCGATCTGGGTGCCTTGAACGAGAAACGAGCACATCCAGAGGTGGCCGAAATCGTTGCGTCTCTGAAGGAACGATACGCCGGCATGAAAGTTCTCATCGGCCGTGACAAAAACGACTACGTCAAAGGTGTTCGACAAAAGATGCTTGCGTTCGAACGTTTCCTGAAGGACTACCCTGAGTGGGTGGGTAAAGTGGTTCTCATTCAAGTTGCCCTCTCCACTACGGAAGCCAACGAAAACGAGTGCCGAGTATCAGACGTTGTGGCGCGAATCAATTCGAGATATGGAAGCATCGAGTACCATCCTGTTGTTTACCTTCAGCAGGATATCTCCTTCAGCCACTACCTCGCGCTCTGGACAATTGCGGATGCATGTGTCATCACATCCCTTCGCGACGGCATGAACCTGACATCCCATGAGTTTATCGTCTGTCAGGAGCAAAATCGTGGGCCGCTCATCATCAGCGAGTTCGCCGGTACATACGGAAGCTTCGGGGCCGCGCTGCGTGTCAATCCATGGGACGTTAAAGAAGTCAGCGAAGCAATCCAGGATGCTCTGACGATGTCCGACGAGGAGAAAGACTTTCGATGGAAAGAACTTTACTCCCACGTTATCGGCAATACTGGTCAAACGTACGTTGAGACGTTTACCAACGAGTTATTCAAAGCTCATGAGGAGGTCACTCGAACGGTGTCGACGAGTATTCCTGCTCTCCCAGAGGAAGTGGTTCTTGCCGAATACGTTCACAGTCGAAAGCGCATCTTTTTCCTCGACCAGGATGGTACAATCATGAACTTCAACAAGCACTCTTCCACTACCTTACTTTCGAGCCGTATTCCAACGACTCACGTCGTCGACGTCGTTCGGAAACTGGCCAGTGACCGTCGCAACATTGTATATATCATGAGTGGCCGGTGCAAGTCCGAGATGGAGGATTTCATCGGTTTGCCCAACGTCGGACTCTGTGCTGAGAACGGATGCTATCTGAAGTACGCCAACCGCAACGCCTGGGAAACCATGTTGCCCGATCATGACTTGTCATGGCGGAAGCAAGTTATGGAGATCTTTGAGTACTATACGGATCGAACGCCGGGGTCTTATATTGAACAGAAGGAGATCGGCATGGTATGGCACTACGGCCACGCTGACATGAATTTTGGATCATGGCAAGCCGCCGAGTGCCAGAACCATCTGGAACAGGCGCTCACGACCTCGTACGCGATTCACGTCCTCGGCAAAAAGCGGAGTCTTGAGGTGATGCCCCGAAACGTCAACAAGGGAAGTGTCATCCGACGCGTGCTGGAGCACCATCAGGGACGGGGACAGCAGAGCCGTCGAGCCAACCGCCCACATTCCATCGGAATATCTTCGGGCGTTGTTGCGCAGGACGCTGCTGGAAAGCGACGTAGTTTCTCGGGAGCAACGTTCGCTGAGCCAGAGTCTGACATGACGACCTCGTCGCACACGCGACAGCGATCCGAAGACTCCGGGTTCCTGCTCGATGAGGCACGGGATAGCGATCTGACATCCGTCGAAAGCGCTCCTACGGGAGGCAGCCTGTTTGAGTCGGTGCTGCCGACGCGCGAGCGAGTGGACTTCATTCTATGCCTCGGCGACGACCGTGCGGATGAATACATGTTCGAGTATCTCCGTCGACTAGAAATGCACTCAAATAAAAAGGAGCTGCGGAGCGAGCCTGCCACGCCGTTCGATGAGCTCCGAATGTTTGGAGCCGCGCCGTGGTCATCCGGTGGTTTCTCTGTTCGCCACCCTGCTCCCGCCACCTTCGACGAAACTACTTTTTCGCCCGTCACGAGCCCACCCGAATCTCCGGCCGCCGCGTACATTCTTAGCCAACCAAGTGCTGTTTCGTTTGCCGCTCGGGACCAGTTTGCCTCGCCTCCAAACTCTGACCCTCATCATACGCTAACTCCGCCTACTCATACCCTGTCGGATCGCACCGTTGCGGCCATAACATCTTTGCCAAACAACTTTGAGCTCGAGTTCCCCATTGGTCGGGTAGTTCCGAACGGGGCCAACGGTGGCGGCAGCCAGGGTACTGCGTCGGCAGGCACGACGCGAGGGAAACGGTGCGTCATCACGGCAACGATCGGGAAGAAGAGCAGCGCAGCAAAGTGGTGCATGACGGGTCCCCAGGAAGTGCTGACTCTGCTGGAACGCCTGGTCGACTGCGAGAAGACGCACAAAGGTGGACGAAGCACAGTCCCACAGCGCGAGACCAACTCCTCGCCCGTTGTGGGTCCTCTCCCCTCCATATAATATATCGTTGTCGCTCCTTCAGCATCACCTCCTCCCTCGTTCGACAGAGGCCACACCGAATGTCCAACGCGCGTCGGCTCCGCGTTCTGGAGAACGATCGGTCCGTGCGGTGACCCGCCCCGTCTCATCTGCATCCTCTGGCCTTCCTCCTGTGCCAGGTCGCTCCTTCATATAGTGTCTTCTTGCTTTTTGCTTCCTCGTTTTTTTTAATGCACAGTTCTCAGGACGTTTTATCTGCAGGAAAGCCTAATGAGGTTGTCGCTGTCTTCAAGGGTATATGCGGACTGCTGCTTCTCATTATATCTGTGAGCGAAGAGCTAGCCGGCAACGCGTCAGTTTTCGAAGTCCGCCTGTTCTTTCAGCCTGCGGTGAAAGTCTCCAGGTCGGAGATTTCGCGTCGTGAAACTGAAGGACTCATTTCCACCATATATTCCAAGCGCTCATGAGCTCGTGCAAGGCTTGAGACTCGATCGCTTTCCTCCGCCAAATTCGTGTGGTCAGTTCCGCTCCTTGGACAGTCTGCGCAGAACCACAGATCTTTCCCAATCGCACGCTTGAGCTCCACAAGGGCATGAGCGCCATACATTGCTTCTTCTGCGGAGGGAAAGACTGCAAGTGGGAGAATTGGAAGCCATGGGCTGAAAAGACCAAAACAAATGCTGTCGACGGGCTTTATTCCAACTGGTCAGTGGAAAGCAACGATAAAAGTAAACGTACGATTCAAGATCTACTAACATTCTATCCCAGGATAACCCCAAAGATATTAGCCATGCAGCGACCATCAACACGCCTTATTCAGGAGTATGCTCTTACCGACAAGTTCCGTGAGCTCGGTGTGGGCTCTATCTTCAACCTGGAAGAGTTTGGCGAGCATGCGTCATGTGGCGACGGCATCGAGGCTAGCAGCGGCTTTTCGTACCTTCCCGAGACGTGGATGGATGCAGGAGGTGGGCCATACTGGGCACTTCTTCGAGTTTCATGCTGAACCGCACCTAAGCATACTTTTTTCGATAGTGTTTTACTACAACTTTGGATGGTAAGCATGTTTATGAGCCAAGCAGCTCCATTGCCTACATAGGCAATGATTGAAGGGCTCCCTTGACTATTACTGAAGCTTTCTTGCACTCATAGGCAGGATATGGTATGATGAGCACTACATACAGCCCGCCCATGCCACAGCCAACCTTCCCGCTATCCAGAATGTCCCAGATTTCAGCCATATGCTAAGCATAGCGCAGGTCATGGCATATGCCCTTGAAGACGGATCGAAGGTAAAAACATCATGAAGGAGATCACGCGATGCAGTGCTCTTTCGCTCATTTTCGTGTCAGTGTTGTTGAGCCTTTTCTATCTCTTTTATCTCTCCCTGGACGCGCTCCATTAGATAGCAGTTCATTGTCATGCTGGGCTAGGTATGCTCGTAAACTGTCTGTCATCAGCCAAGAATCCTCGCTGACATTCGGCGCCAAAATGAGGACGCACCGGGCTTTCCATCGCATGCTACCTGGTCTATGGTCTGAATATGGAAAGCATGAAGGCACGCCTGTTGATTGCTTTATGACCATCCGGCTAGATGCTAACGCTGTATTGCTCTCAGGCCATTGATCTCGTGCGAACACAACGTCCTCTTTCTGTCCAAACTCGCAAACAAGCCTTGTTTGTACAGCAGTTTGAAGAGTACATCAAGCCCTTCAAGGTTTACTTCCCGGGCATTTGTGCTCGCGGCACTACAGAATACTCTTCGGTGGAACTGCTGGATCTCGACTCGATTCTGCAGAATCAACGACGTTTTTTTCACGGGACAGAACAGCGTGATCTACGATATGTTCCCAAGGTATGAAGACACGGGGCAAGACAGTCTTCTTTTGATCGTTTATCTGATGACAGTGATATAGATTGTGGCAGTTATCGTAGCAAGGCTGAACGCTTTGGCTCAGATCCAAACCGGAGACGCGGGGAATGCATTTGCCGCACAGGTCATCGCTGGTTTTGCCGAGTTCGGGGGCGTTGCCCCGATGCCAGAATCTTGGATTAATCTTCAGGTAATGCGAACGCATGTTGCTAGGTTCTAGTCATGGTTTAATGAAACCGTCTTGCTTCATTTTACATTTAGGGAGAGATTAACGCCGGTCATTGGACAGCGATTTCCTTGCAGGACGATGTGCTGACTTTGGTCAATCTCCTCCTTTATTGGGTCATTACCCTGCAGGTCGGCTCAAAATGGTGATACAGCCTGAAGGGTCATTACTGATGCCTCTCAAATACAGATTCCTCTGATCACAGACGAGCAACTCGGTGCTCTACGAAGTCGCGCGACTCCGGCGGCACGCTTGCAAGGCCTGGAGCGGGGAGTCCTTTACACAGTCAACGTTATACTGGATGCTCTGCGCAAGGTAATTTAAAGTTGCAAAAGGCGATGGTATGCAAGTCTCAATCAAAATCTTTCTAGGCGGGATCTCCCTGCCCGAACTCGCTTCGCACGGGGGCCATTAAGACACTCGCCCGCCTGCTAACAAGCCATCGAACAACAATTACCCACCCATACGTGCCTCATCTCATCTATGGCAAGGACGTGGTCCCGCCCCTCCCCAATCAGTGGAAGGGATGGGGAGTTCGGGAGGGCCACAGTCGTGCCACTTCCAATGCACCGCCGCCTCCGCTCCCACCTCGTCCCACAACGGACAATACGGATGAGCTAGAAGCATTCCTGCTCTTTCTCTGCACCGAGTGCGCGTGCGGGTGCGATGGAAGACCCGTTTCCGTCCATACTGGTGCCAATGCGACTGGATCCATGCACTCGGCATCCGAAACTCCTCTAGCGCTTCTGGACGATCTGCTTCCTCGCACTCCAGACGAAGAACTCACCTTGTCGCGCATGATGCAGCATAGGGCTTCAATGACCAGTGTTGCGAGCCTTGCTCAACAACGCGTCGGCAGATCAACTGAGGCCCTTCCGGCCCCGCTGACGTCCACGCAATCGTCGTCCTACTGGGCAAAGGTTCTCGTCTTCATTGACTTGCTGGACACAGACTTTGCGGAAGACGAGATGAAGGACCTACGAAGGATGTGCATGCTAAGATGCGATGCTCTGGAAATTGCTTACGAAGCTTACGGGGATGCTGCATCTGCTTCCGCCTCGGATGGCCACGAAAGAAGATACCAGAAGTTTATAAGAGCTGCCAAGGATCTTGTAGGCCAAATCCCTTAATCCAGGCTAGATTCAAATATGTCATTGTTACATTATGTCCATCCTACAGCGACTGGCAAAGCCTGTTGATCGAAACCGTTGCGCTCACTCCACGTTTCATCCTCCGGATCGTCGTCAAACCCTATGTCAACCTCCCTCCCTTGAATAGCCTCGTCTTCCCTGAAGTCATTTGCACCAATCTCCTCGGCCCCGGTTTCGCTTTCGGCGCGTATACCTGCATCCTCAGTTGGGGCAGCGGCCTCTGCGAACTCGCCGCCAGCCTTCCCTACAAGCGACATCCCGTTCATCCGCGCAAAGAGAAGACGCATGATCTTCTCCTTGTCTTCCCACGACAACTCCGATAGCTCGACCTTTGACGAGGCTGGGAGTGGTGAAGTACTCGCTGGCATAACGACTGAGGTCTGAGGAAGTCCCGAAACGGTTCCCGGAACCGGAAGTGCGGTATTAGCAGCTGCGGAGGTACTGGAGGGGAGGCCCCTACTTGTTAGGATCTGCAAAATTGTCGAATAACGTGAGTGCGACGATGGCGGAGTAGTCGCTAAGCCGAGAGTAGTCTTACGGCCTTCATTCGCCGATTGTATTCCTGTTGAGCGGCCTTTCTGGCCGCTTCTTTTTCCTCATGGATCTCCCCTCGAACATGGTCTAGCGCATCCATGAAGAATCTCTCCAGATCGGTCCTTTGATCAAGGATGTGCTGTGCAAGTCGCTATAACGTTACGGATAACTATTAGCTAGGTGCTGCTTTCAAGGACCCACCAATGCAAGATGTTCTGGTAATACCTTGATATGTCGGGTTTCCTTGGACTTTCGAGTCAACCCTTCGTTAAGTTTGCTGGCAATTTTTCGCACCTCATCCAGTTCCCGCTTAGCCAGCCGTCCCATCATGTCACGCTCATGCTCGAACTCCCGGACCACATGCGAGAGCGTATGTTCCATGCTTTGAATCTTGAGCTTGAGCTCTTTAATCTATGCGAATCCTAGAAGTCAATGATATGGAAAACGACAACCTCATCATGTATCATAGTTGTATCTACCTCTCGAGCTTGCTGCTTCGTTTGAGTAATCTTCTCCTTGACGATCACATCATGCAGGTTCTTTTCGTCCAACAGCTGCCGATTGACCAGTACGAGCTCGGCGTTTGTCTTTGCCATTTCTTCACCCTCCTGGACATGATATTGAAGCGCTTCGCTGATGCGTATGTTCTGTCGAAACACTTCCTTCTCAGTCTCCTTGAGGTTAGCCACGGCCTCTTTGTGTGCCTTTGTGGCCAGTTCGCTGATTTTTCGGTTGGCTTCCTTCTGGAGACGGATCTTCTCTTCAAAAAACTTGCGTTCCATCCGAGCAACCGTCTCGCTGTGGCGTCGCTCCGTATCCGTCATCAGCTGTCGTTGTTGGTCGAGCTCCTTGATAAGATCGTGTCTCTTTTTCTTAGTTTGGAAAGGAAGAGTTTAACGGGACTTCCATGACAACTTGTAGGCATCGCCCTCCTGCACAAACTTACTCGAAAATCCTTGATGACCGAGAATTCCTGCTGCATCACATTACATGCCGCTTCCTTCTCCGTGACAATCACACTCATATCTGTCGAAGAACGTCAGATATATCTCCAGTCTGGGGTCCTCCATGATATTGCCTTCTCGCACCAGAGATTTTCCTCTCATATTCCTCAACGACGTTGTCCCGCTCCTCTCTCGTGCGCTGGGCCTCGTCTTCGATCTGCTGTCGGAGGTCCTTGATACGTGTCTCCCGTTTTTCGTTCTCTCGGTGCAGAGCTGCTATCACTTCCAGCTAAACAAATCAGGGGAAATATCCGGCTCAAATTGAGTCCTGGGAGCCCAGTGAAGGACTGGTTGTGACCAGCTTGCAAATCCAACTCTGTCCAGCACTCACGGCATCCTTTTCCTGTTGCTGACACGCTTCTTGCAAATCCTCGTTGGTGTGCACACTGACAAAACCATCGGGAGGGGCATGCTTGTTAGCTGTTCACATGTGCGTACTCATAAGCCGGACGAAGAACAACACGGGAAACTCACAGTCCCGTCATTCTCTCTCGATACGAGTCCAAGGACTTGCTTGTTGCCACCAGCCTGCGCCCGTCAACAAGAGACTAGAGATCAGTCGGGTATCCACAGATCTCATTCAGATGATCTTTGTCCCCTCCTTGCGTTCATCGGGCCTGAAACCAAGGCCATGTGCAAGCGCCCGAAGACAAAAAAATGCCGAAAGCGTTACCTACGTCTGCTCCAAAACATATTCCCGTGCAGGAATCAGTTCTCCCTTCTCGTTCATTGCCATATCTTTTGGTATCGCTGATGCTTTTTTGGATTTGCCCTTCTTCTTCTTCTTGTCTCGAGATTTCGATCGCCCTCCTGTCGTTGATTCTGCTGTCTTTGCGGCCGCGCGGCCGCGTTCGGGAGAGGCTGCCATTCTCTGAAGTTTTCTTTTTTGTGTCAACCTTTCGCAGCCACTTGATGCTCTGTTACGATTGCGGGGTGAACGCAAGAGATAGGATTGATGCTGCTTTGCTGCTTGGTTTGAAATGTACGAATCACCAGTTCGTTTACGTCGAAGCCATCGGAAGGTTCGCTGTCGGAGCGCGCTTACGCGGCAATCGAAAAACGGCATGCCGCCTCAGACCAGCCATGCCGCATTCCAGATTTACGTGTACTGTATTTGTGCGAAAGAATAGCAGAACGGAAAAACACCACACCAAGACCGGCAAGGGAAAAAAAAGAAAGTAACCCCGAACGCTCATCCCCCATGACTGCCAAAGCTGCCAAACTTGTCAGGTTGCGGCTGTGGTTGACCGAAGAGGCTGCTTCCGCTGCCAAATACTGACTGCGCTGGTTAAGCAGATTGCTGCGTTCCAAATGAGCCAAAGCCAGGAGGTCACTGCTGTACGTGAGAACAATGGGAACATGCTTTGTCGGTGGGTTATCTGGAGCCAAAGTATCCTCGCTGGTGTTGTCGATGGCACTGTCAGTTGTGTCAGTTTAGCACTGTCCCAGTGAAGTTGAGGCAAGACCGCGCAAACTTACTCGATTTGACCGCCGCCAGCGGCAAAACAGTCTTGGCTTTTGTGAAACTGATAATCTGGACGGTGCCATCTTCCAAAAGAACGGCAGCAGTGTCGGGGGATTCGCCAGGGTTGGGCAAGATCCCGGAGCCGGACCGCTGAGCAAGAACTGCTTCAACAGCGTAGGTGACTTTCCCTGCCCAGCTGGCTTCAAATCATACAAGGACAATATGCCTGCGGCGGTGCCAACAACGATGACCAGTTCTAAGTTTCACGTGATGAACGCGTCCATCGGTAATAGCGACCTCGATCAGGTTGGGCAAGTGAACTTTCGTGTTTTTGACCGCGTCTTCGAGTGCTGTCCTGACGTCCTTTAGATATGCAAACGCAAAACCTGGACAAGTAACCGACAGCTTGGCCGAATCGGGTGGCAGAAGGGTCTCAGAAAGCGATGCTCCCGCCCGGGCTCATGTGGTACCTTTGGTTGTCCCGCAAACAACATAGCCGTACAGCGACGAGGCTGAAAGCAGCGCCGCATGGACGGGCGTGTCAAGGAGTTCCGAGACATTTAATTTTGCCTCTACCAGGAGCGCTTTGAGTTGGAGTGACTGTAAGAAAGACAGAGCAGGTTAAGGTTCGGAGGTCAGACGTGGCTACAGGAACATGCCTGAGGTCAGACGCAGCAGTTTGAGCCTACCTCCCACTCAATCTCTGGGGCCTCTATTTCAGCATTCATGTCGTTACGTCTGTTGACTAAATTTGATGGGTGGAAAGCCTGCAAGGACGGACAGACGGACAGATCGAGAAAACTCGGCGACTGTCCGACTGTCTGGACGGCTAAGGCAGTCGTCAATCCCACCCTCGTCAGTCCCTCCGTCCTGCTGCGTAGCATTGGCAAGGAGAAGCCACTCGCTCGGTCGCTCCTACCTCTGTACGTCAGTTGTACGTAGCCAACGTCCGGCCTTCTGAACCAGAGCTCCGTCTAGAAGCTGCAGAAGCACCGGGTGCATACAGAATGCCTGCCCACAGCCAAACCCCAAGCAGGAAGCAGTCTTTCACTCCGAAGACGCCGAAATCGCAGCAGACGACGTTGACCAGTTTCTTCTCCCTACCGCGAAATCAAGTTGCGACGCCCACCCAAGCTAAAGGTACTCGATTTAAGGGTTGACGACAATCTCCGCCTCGATCTTCCCCTATTACTGCTAATCACCGTTACTTAGTTGCCTCCCCAGTAGCCATCGATTCTCCTTTGACTAGAGAAGATCAACATGACCTACGTCTGATGGAACTCGCCCAGCAAAACGAGAAGATCTGGACGACACCGTCTCTGCTGCAACCTCGCCCAGAGTCCACCATTTCTGCCTCGGGCTTGTGCTCACCTTCCGTTGCTGTGGCTATCGAAACCGGATCTGATGATGATGTGCCTCTCGTCCGGAGGAGGTTGAGGAAGCGAGGGAAGGCTGCTTACATTGAATCCGACGAAGGGGAGAACGAGAACCTTGTCCTTGATGATCAAGTGCCGGAGCGGCCGTCATCTGCCAAGCGCCCGCGGACGCGAAAAGCCGATGACGATTGGGAAGTCACACCGGAAGATGTTGCGGAGCTTGATCTGATGGAAATAGAAGATGCAAGTTGCACGATGGACAGAAAGAACGCCATGGCTACGCCCACAGCCCGCTCAAAGATTGCACATCTGGAACGACGGTCGGCGTCCTCTCCCCTTTCAGCAACAACACCCAACACCTTCCGGACCAGCTTCGCGGCCAGTATGGATTCTACCGAGAAGCAAACGAGGGTCCAGAAGTTCAAGGAGAAAAACGAGGGCCGTTACGCTTGGCTTTTGGACGTGAAAGACGAGGAAGGTCGGCGTCCTGGCGAGGAAGGCTACGATTCAAGAACCCTGTTCATCCCGGGAACGGCGTGGCGATCTTTCACTCCGTTCGAGAAACAGTTCTGGGAGATTAAGTGCAAGCATTGGTCCACGGTCGTGTTCTTCAAGAAAGGCAAGTTCTTCGAGCTTTACGAGAAAGACGCCGACATCGGTCACCAGCACTTTGATCTGAAGATGACCGATCGCACGAACATGCGGATGGTTGGTGTCCCGGAAAGCTCTTTCGATCACTGGGCTGCCCAGTTCTTGGCAAAAGGTTACAGGGTCGCGAAGGTGGATCAGACCGAGAACGCGGTCGGCAAGGCCATGCGCGATAGGGAGGAGAAAGGGTCAAAACCAAAGGACAAGATCATCAACCGGGAGCTTACTTGTATCCTCACTACTGGCACATTGATCGACTCCGGGCTGCTTACGAACGACATGGGCACATACTGCATGGCTATCAAAGAAGTGCAAAGGTCCGATAGTCATCCACCTTCTTTTGGTGTGGCTTTCGTCGATACTGCAACCGCCGAGTTCTCCCTGTGTGCATTTGATGACGATATGGAACGGACACAGCTGGAGACTTTGATCATGCAACTGAAGCCCAAGGAGCTGGTGCTCGAGAAAGGATGTTTCAGCAAAGCCTCTGTCAAACTTGTGAAAAACAGCCTCGGCGATCTTGACATCAATTATCTAGTTCCTGGCTCAGAATTCTGGACTGCCGAAAGAGCCGAGCAAGAGCTGGAGAATTGCAAGTATTTTGTCGATTTATCGCGATCTGACGCCACCTCTCAGTGGCCCTCGGTGCTTCGAGAGGCAGAGCCTCATGCGCTGGAAGCATTCGGAGGGCTACTCTGGTATCTTCGTAGTCTCATGATAGACAAGCAGCTTGTGTCTGCAAAGAATTTCCGCGCATACGACCCTATTCGTCACGCTGGGGCCTTGATTCTGGACGGACAGACGCTCCTCAATCTGGAGATTTTCCAAAATACTTACGATGGTTCCGATCGTGGTACGCTGCACAACCTGCTCAATCACGCCGTGACTCCATTTGGCAAGCGATTATTCAAACGATGGCTTTGCCACCCACTTCGCTCTATACCGGAAATAAATGAGAGGTTAAACGCGGTGGACGATTTGAATAGTATACCCAGCCAGCAGGAGACGCTGTATAATATCCTGCGCAAATTGCCTGATCTCGAAAGGTTGATCTCGAGAGTACACGCGGGGTCGGTCCGCGTCAAGGAGTTCCTCACTACGCTTGACTCCTTCCAGTCCATCGCCGTGAGTATTGGCGTCGTTTGGCAACACTCTATTTTGATAACCCAGCTAAACCTCCGAACCTCGAGCAGGATCTGATCGAGGAATTGGGTCCATTCGTTCCCGCTATGTCCTCCAGGTTACTCAAGAAAATCTTTCAGAATGGCATGCCGAAGTCTTTGTCGGATACCCTGGAGTATTTCGAAAAGGCCTTCGATCAGAAGCTGGCAGCCGAAACGGACAAGATCGAGCTTCATGCTGGATATGATGCCCAATTTGATCAGGCTTGCGACGCTGTTCAGGACATCGAGAATCTGCTTGAACAGCATAAGAAAGAATGGGAGAAGAAACTCAAGTAGGGTTTAGCGAGCTTCGTAAGCTTTGATTCAATGTTGCTTGCTCACTCCCTGGCACTTGCTTCAAGGTGTAAAATTACGTTCAAGGATATGGGCAAGGTATGCTAATGAAAATATCTTGATGAGAAATATATCTCTGACAAACCTTGTCTTACAGGAACTTTTCCAAATGGAGATCTCCAGGAAAGTGGATGTTCCGCGTGACTGGAGCATCAAATCCAAGACAGCGGTGAGGAGTGTCAGAATCTGCGAAATTGTTTGCAATCTCTTATTCATCATGGTTGAATTCAGGCCGTCAACCGTTGGTGGAGTCCTCGTGCCGAGGAACTGGTGACAGATTTCATGGAAGCCCGTGAGATAAAGGATGAAGCGCTTCGAAACATCAAATTGAGGCTTTGCCAAAGGTTTGACGAATCATATGAGGACTGGCTCCAACTCGTCCGCAGCATTGCAGAATTGGACTGTTTGATGAGCTTGGCAAAATGCCAACAGTCCATCGGAGGTGAGTATCGTGCCCCATCTGGAGCCGTTGCAAGTCCTGACCATGTGCTTCCTGCGCAGAACCCAGCTGCCGACCCGAGTTCATCGAAGGCGGACCAAGTACGCTGGAAATCGAGGAGATGCGGCATCCATGCATCACAGCTGGGCCGGGAAGTGATTTCATTCCAAATGACCTCCTTTTTGGAGGGTCCGATAAACCAAACATGATCCTGCTTACCGGACCCAACATGGTATGACGTAACATGTGCGTGTTTAGCTATATGATCAAATGGAGGGTTTCCTCACCGGTTTCACAAACACCAGGGCGGTAAATCCACACTGCTTCGTCAGGTAAGGCAATATCGCAAATCCGAGAATTATAAGATAGCTGACTTCGTTTCCCAGACCTGTATTGCTGTGATAATGGCGCAACTAGGTTGCTACGTACCGGCTCAACGATGTAGGATGACGATTTTCGACCGCATCTTTACCCGTCTTGGTAAGAGCCATTCTTGCAATGCTCACTCGCTGGAGTGATTTTTGATGCATGGCGGTTGCAGGCGCCAATGACAATATCATGGCGGGACAGTCCACATTCATGGTGGAGCTCGCCGAAACCTGCAAAATTATGAAGGAAGCCACGCCGCATTCTTTGGTCATTCTGGATGAACTAGGAAGGGGGACTTCCACTTTTGACGGGTAAAACATGTTTACCCTTTGCCGTACTTCTGAGGCCCTGACACGTTCCGCCATATCTTTCCTATCAGATATGCCATTGCCCACGCCGTGCTGTATCATCTGATAACTCACGTTCGTTGCCTTGGACTTTTCAGCACACACTACCGTATGCTAACAAACGAGTACGCCGATCATCCACTTATCGCCATGAAGTACATGAGCTTCATGACAGACGAGGAAAAGTGCGTGCGGCGGACGTTTTTCTGTTTACGTTTTCGTTCTCAAAGTTCTGATTACATCTATCTTTCTAGACGCGAGGTTACATTCTTGTATAAGCTGACGGACGGCTGCTGTCCCAAGAGCTACGGCATGAACTGTGCAGCCATGGCAGGCATAGCTCCCGAGATCGTCGACAGGGCAGAAACCATTGCAGCCACCTTCCAACGCACGAAGGAGCTGTCGGAAGAATCCTCCGCAAGGTATGGCGAGGATATCATGCGACACTGATCTCGCTGAAGCTACTCACGCCTGATTATCACCAGACCCGCCAAATCGAGCCTCATGCGTTTGACGAACTTTGCAGTGGCTGTCAAGGCACTGAATGATCCGGAACGAGCCCCGGAACTCCTCAAAACTCTCCTAAGGGTTATGCGCGCTTGATGATCCTCGAAGTTGACCAAAGCGGTGGTTTTGACCTTTAACGGCATGTCGTCCTTTCTCTGGAAGAGAGGACCTAGCAGCAGTTGTAGATAGTAGAAACGGGTAGGGCAGAATTTAGAAAGAAGCTTACCGTAAACAGACTGCTTTGCATGAGAACTAAGCACTTGTCGGACGGAGGTGAACCCCTCATGAAGTCATGTCCGAAAATGGGAACAGCGAAAACAGTGGCGGCACAGTCACGAATCGACCTCATTTCGCGTCTTGGTACTTTTCTCCCCCCTTCACTCGGTCCCCTTTCCATTACTTTCGCTGCCCCGTATTCTCCGAGTCAACGGGGTATAGGAGGAAGCTAGTTAGATAGTTTGCTCTGAGCGGGGAGTACGCAGTGCTCTTCATCGCCTCCTCACATGGACATCGCACCGAAACATACCCTGCACGAGCAGCTCGACCAACTTCTACGAACCTCTCAACATCACGGGCTAGGGCCCCGAACCGGTCGCGCCAATAGCCATGCAGCGGCTGTCGCAGCAAGGAGAAGTTGCTTGCCGAACAGTGGGAATCCCCCTGCGTTTAAGCCGGCTCAGTTGCTGTCCTTCCCGTTACCCCCACAAGCTGCTGCCCCACCTCAACGATCGGTGCCAGCTTTCGATGCTAGGTGACTCCACGGATACCTAGCGAAAGCACGACTGAAACCGTGCTCATGTGCAGGATTCCTCAATTGCTTTTAGTAAGCCCTCAGCTCCATTCCCGTACAATCATGATAATATCACGCGAACCCGACCCCAGTTTCCGTCGGGACGCGAAAGCGTGCCACCGCCTGTAGAGCAGGGGCAATCAGGAACTTTTCAAAGGAATCAGCAATCTTCCAGTTTCAAGCTGCCACAAAGCTCACGGAAACGCAACTCAGACGGCGTTGTCCTGGATGATGGTCAGCGCTTCGTGCATCATCGAGATCACATGGAAGTTTTCTGAACAGCAGCCCTCTTTAGTTGGACGACAATCTGTTCCAAGTCCTCCTCCAGAGGAATCTGTCAAGCGCCCGAAGTTCAATGGGGATGTTGACGAGACTTTCACCCAGGAGAATGGTATGGATTCGAGATCGGCATAGTCTGGCCATGTGATTAATCCGGCAAATGCAGAATTCGCCGATTTGGAGGACTTGATTGATGAGAGCGACTTGCAGGAAATGGACTTTGTAAGAGACCTCTCAGATTACATCATCCAGCGACGTGTACTGAATGAACTCGATCGTGAATAGGATTTTTCATCCGAAGAGCTGTCCGCACATTTTGATACCCCAGCTTTAACAGCAAACCCGCACAACGAGGTGGGAATCAACTGGAGTTTAGTCTAGGGATTTCTACATGATCTGATGTTTTCGTAGTCACTTCAATCTCGGGAGGCGTTGCAAAGCCAGCGGGATGATTTGATTGAGGAGAGGAAGTCGGTCTCAGACCGACTGGTGGATATCCTGGACTCAGGCAACGCGCTGGCCATTCGTGATCTGCAAGAGCAGCGGTGAGATCGTGACTTCACCGATTCGCTTGATGATCATAGCTAAAATATCATGTCAGGGCTGTTTTGCAAAAGAAGATCACCGAAATGGAAGAGCGACTAACACAACTTGTGACCGAGCCACTTCAAACATCTAGTCGACAGGCGACCCAGCTCCCGACCTCAACTTCCTATAGACCGCTTCCTGATGGTCCACATCGCATAGACTCATCTTGCAAGGGACAAGGCTCGTCTTTCCACCCGCCAGGTTACTTTGCAAGCACCGTTCAGCAACCTCAGCTCCCACCGCCGACCAGACCTGCCACGGGAAATACGTACCCACCTCAACGGCAGTATACTTCAGCGCAGAACACTCCTCGAAATGCTGACGCGTTTTCACATCTCGATAATGAGTTTTTCGACGGTCGCACGACTACACCGTCTCGCCAACAGCCGTCTGGATTACAACCTTTTCAGCATCAACCTAACCAGTCACAGTCGCATGCATCATTTGCCCGGGCTGCCCCTCCGGTTTCTGGATTCAGTACCGGTGGATCTTCCGGTGAGTTTGTTCCCGCGCGGGATGTACTCGACAGATATTAATAAGGGTCCGCCAGATACGATGATGTCTCGACCGGAGTACCAATATCCTTGGAGTCGCGACGTTCGCAAAGTTCTAAGCAGACTCTTCCGGTTGGACGACTTTCGACAAAATCAGTTAGAAGCCATCAATGCGGCTCTATCAGGAAAGGACTGCTTTATTCTGATGCCGACTGGGGGAGGCAAAAGTCTGTGCTACCAATTGCCTGCTTGTATAGCGACGGGCGCTACGAAAGGAATAACGCTGGTCGTTTCTCCATTGCTTTCGCTCATTACGGATCAAGTCGCACGATTAAACTCTTTGAAAATCCGAGCAATTCCGTTAACGGGGACACTAACTGCAGAACAGAAAGGATACGCATACGATGGTTAGACCGGGAATGTTTGTAGCTGATGGAAGGCCGGAAACTCAAAGCGCAAATTAACGACTCTTAGAAATTTATTCCCCGGAAACCAAGATCAAAATGATTTACGTTACGCCAGAGATGATCATGAACAGTCCTAAATTTCAGGACGCTCTCAAGTATTTACACGACCGCAAGCAACTCGCGCGGTAAGTACCTTCCTCATAGCATAAGCCTGAAATCGTTCTCTGAGCTCTCGCATCCGCAGACTTGTAATCGATGAAGCCCACTGCGTGAGTCAATGGGGTCATGATTTCCGGCCAGACTACAAGCTGCTGGGAACATTCCGGGATAACTATCCCGGTGTTCCCATTATGGCGTTGACTGCCACGGCAAACGAAAAAGTGAAAAGTAACCAAAGCGGTGGATCTGTCGATAGTTGCTATCAGTTGCTCACCTGTATGATTGCAGTGGACATTATAGACTGCATGAGGATGCGTGGCTGCGCGAGATTCGTGCAGAGCTTTAACAGAAGTAACCTCAGGTCAGTAACTTTCCTTCCCTTCTAAAGGTCCTTTTAGAATGTATTTAATGCGTGGTACGCTGCATAGATACGAAGTTCGAAAGAAAGAGAAAACTGTCCTGGAAGATATCGTGCCTCTCATCAATACCTTTTACCCGGGCAAGACCGGCATTATTTATTGCAGCTCTCGTAAAGCATGCGAGGATGTTACCGAAAAGCTCAGGGTAATTGTTGAAAATGAGAGACAGGTGGGGGCCGGGATTGTGCTTACTTTTCTTGTTCGATACCTCAGAAGAAAGGAATGAGCATCGAATTCTATCACGCCGGACTTGCTGCCACGGACCGCGTCGGAGTGCAGACAGCGTGGGCACAAGGACGCATCCATATCATCGTCGCGACGGTCGCGTTCGGCATGGGCATTGACAAGCCAGACGTGCGCTTTGTGATTCACCACAGCATACCGCACACCCTCGAAGCCTATTACCAGGAGACGGGCCGCGCGGGTCGAGATGGCAAAGAATCCATGTGTATTCTTTACTACGCCTACCAGGATAAAATCACTGTCGAGGGTCTCATCCAAAAAGGAGAAGGTAGCTGGGAGCAGAAAGAACGACAGCGCAACAGCCTTCGTCAGATGGTCGCGTTCTGCGAGAACACGCTGGATTGTCGAAGGCAGCAGGTCCTGGCTTACTTTGCCGAGAAGTTCGATCGCGCGAAGTGTAACCGGACGTGCGATAACTGTAAGCGAGACCTGAAGGGTATCACGAAGGACGTGCGGCAAGAGGTCAAGGACATTATTTCATTGGGTATGTGCTGGTATAGATAACTTGCTGGAACGAAGAACCTGACTTATTCTTCAGTTCAGCAATTCCGGCATAAGAAGGTATCGGTCGGCCACTGTATGGACATATACAGAGGTCTTAGGTTAGAGAAGCTTCTGAAGGCGGAACACAACTATCTGCCAGAATATGGAAAAGGTATGAAGATAATTGTAAAACCGCCAAGCAACATTCTGCAATATCTCATGGACATTTCTGGATATAGGAAAACATCTGAACAAATCTGAGTGCGAGCGCCTTTTTCATCATCTTTGTGTTCAGCAAATTTTAAACGAGAGGCTAGAGAAAAACAAGGCCGGGTTTATTAGCGCGTATGCAGAGGTTAGTGGCGGGAATCAGAACATCGATACTGCTTCCCTGCTGATTTTCAAGATTGGCTCAGGTAGGGAAGCAGCATACGAGGTACCTTTCTGGCAATCTGCCCATCAACTTCGTGTTCATGGACGAAAGCGATAAACCTCCACCAAAGCCCAGAGCTCCACGCGCAGCCGGAACAAAGGCACCGATCAGAAAAAAGAAGGAAGATAGCACATCTGGGGGCAACAAATCTGGGGGCAGCACTAGGAAAAGACAATCGACAGTTTCAACGGAGCAACAGCAAAGGTGAGTGTACCCTTCGAAGCTTCCCGTCGGAACACCTTGCTGAATTGTTTCCCATATGTTGCAGCACCACCTCCCCGCATTTCAACAAGACCACGGGGTTCAAACGCGCTCCCTTCAAGAAAACTGGTGCAAAGACGTCATCGTCGTCCATGAAAGAAGGGCCAAGCAGTGGGACAAGCGGCGGTGGACGCAGAATGCCTTCAATGGCTCGCCGAAAATAGACAGAACCCCTTCTCCTTTCCGTATCCTAGAACTCTATGTTTTTCTTCGTGTGAGGTGATCGTATATTACGACTTGGATATGCTCGTTCGTAACGATCTGAGCTCTCGTCGTGTTGTCTCCAGGCTTGAGTTCCTGATAACCCCTTTCTGCGTGAGCGAAGGGGGATTTCCGGCATCTCCTGTCGAAAAGCGACATACCTTCGGGTCGACGTTAATGATCTTGCGATCCCTCTTGTTCTTGAACAAGAGTCCGTTCTCGTTGTCTGCGATGACTTGAAAGTTGGGTGTGGCATTGCTCGTGCATGTCTGGGTTTCCCAGTTGTAAAAGCTCATGTCCGTGGTACGGGGCATAAGGGTGCGAGCGCGGGTGAAGTAAGGTTCGAAGTTTTCGGTCTTGAGACGGTGAGCGTAGTCAATGTATCCGCTGACTTCTTGGTCCTTGTTGTTGAAAGTTCGGATGAAAATGATTGACTGATGATGGATTCGGAAAGTCAGGTCATGCGGGATAAGCTACTGTCCAAGCCGGTCGGCCTCACCGTTAGCTTCCCGCTCCGGTTGGCCTCCTCTCGCTCGGCAAGAGCTTGGAGAAAGGGATAACCTGCTAGATCCTTCCCGTAAGAGGCAAGAACTTTTGTTGCCAGCCGCTTATTGAGTCGGAAATTCTCGGCCGCTTTTTTCTTCGCTTCGAACTCGTCCCGCTTAAGAGGTTCACCAGAGCCTCGATATCCGAGCTCCACAAGCTGACGTGCGAGTTCTTTGTCCTAACGAGTTGAGCACCCAGTGAGTTCGATGAGAAGTGGAACGCTCTAAGGGACCAAACGAAACTGGATACCTCGAGATAAAACAGGTCTACAGCTGTGATCTGATTGTCGAGGTACTCTTCGTACGTAGCAAATTCGGCGACCGTATTGTCACCAGCGCCGCTCTGTGGATCTCCGAGGTCATCGGTCATGGTTGCTTCGTCTTTGCGTCGCCAGCGTCGCCAGAGGTGGGTACGGATAGTTGCCGACAGTGAACGAGGCGTCGGAGGAGCGCTGCCATGACTGTGCCACCGCTATTGGCTTACGCGCGCCCTCCCGCCCGACAGGTCCCCAGACCGATGCTCTGTCCAACCATTATCCTTCTGTTCTCAGACTCCCAGTTGCCTACCATCAACATCACTGTCGTCCGCTCACATGCGTCATTTAAGTCTCTTTGGGGAGAGCGACTCTACCAGTCTCACAGGCCCTGCCATTCTCAACGCTAGCGTTTCTACCGGTTTGTCACGGACCCAGGGCAACCTCAGCTTTGCCATCCCCGCCTCATCAAAACAACGGGCAACCCCTCCTTCATTACAGCATATATCCGCTCAACCATTAGGTTTCAATCGACAAAAATCACTGCCAAAGCTAACTCTCAATGTCGCTCCGCTTGGGCATCCGCTACCACATACTCCTCCAGCAGCTCAGCCACACCAACCGAACCAGTACATGCAACAGACATCGACTGCAAACGATGTCATTCAGTCCATGTGGGCCAATTTCGATGCCATGACCGATGTCCAGAGAAATACGTTGCTCAAAGGGGTGGTGAAACGGTGCGGGGAAACCCAGATTGCCGCGATATGCACCTGGCTGAACTTAAAATTTGTCGACGACGATTGCGGAAGGGTGAGGGGCTTTGGAGGTTGGCGTGCGACGGAGCCTAGCTAACCTTCAAGTTGCCCTTAGACAGTCCATCCAGAAAGCGGAGCCAGCAAATATGTTCCGGTTCCGTCGGCCAAACCGAAACGGCCAAAACCGACCAGAGCAGACGCACCAAAAGGACCGTTGATTGGAAGCAAAGCACTGTCGGGTGGAGTAGTGGGTCTGCCCCCAATGACAAGACATGGAACCGCAGTTCCTCAGGAGACCGCAACTTCCAACAATGGGGCAACCCCGACAAACGTCAACCTATACATCAAGCTCCTCAACACCACCAACGCCGACATCACCGCACTGGCGGATCAGTTAACGAGCACTGCGGCGCCCGCAACTGTGCGTGCCTTCCTAGGCTACCTCACAGGCCGCGTCCAGACCTTTCGGCAGCTGTTGCAGACGCTCGGGGATGTAGCCCACGAAGGGGACGAGGAGACCGCAGTCGCCGCATTGTTTGAAAGAGCGTCAACCGTGGCGGATGCCACGCACGTCGCTTTGTATATACTTGACGACGCGGCCGATTCAGTCGTTGTCAGGCACAGCAACTGGCTTCCAGAAGGAACTCGGCTGCCCACTCCGCGCCTCTTTGCCGCCGGGGCGCTGATGAAGGGTGAGATGGTCAACATCTACAATGTGAAGACATCTGATCTGTTTATGGAAGACCTTGACCCATCATACGAACGGGTGGATCCTGAGTGCATACTGTCTGCCCCGATTTTGTCTGCACAGGGCCGTGTCGTAGCCGTTATTGAGCTTATCAACAAGAATGCTCCCACACCATTCTTCAACGATGAAGATCAGTTTGCGATTAGTGCTCTTGCGAGTGTATGGGGACTCCTCCTCGCTGCCATCGGGCCGCAGATCGAGGCGACGCATCAAACTGCGGATCTCCGTGCTATTCTTGACACTGCTTCTGTCATGTCTTCCGAGCTGGACTTGGGAGACTTGGTTTCGGTGATCATGCGGACAGTTCAGGAGCTTCTCAATGCAGAGAGGTGCTCTCTGTTTATTGTGGACGGCGTGCGCCAGGAGCTCTGGACTACGGTTGCTCAGGGTACACAGGAGATCCGCATCCCCATCAACTCTGGCATTGCAGGATACGTTGCCACCACGGGGAAAACGCTCAATATTCCCAATGCGTACAAAGACCCCCGCTTCAACCGAGAAATTGATCTCAAAACTGGATTCCGCACGCGCAACATCCTGTGTATGCCAATGAGGAATACCCAAGGAGCAGTCGTAGGCGTTACTCAAATCATCAATAAGCTTCCGGTCGGGGCTGTCTTTGCAAAAGATGACGAGATGCTTCTCGCGAGCTTTTCAAGTTTGGCAGGGGGAATGCTCGACAAGGCCATGCTGCTCAAAGAATTGCAGTTGAGACTACAGGCTGTGACGCTTGAGCGCGATTCGCTGGTCAAAGGCAGTGCCCTTTCACCAGTAACTGTGCTAACGCTCAATGTTGGCGGAAGGCTTGTCAGCCAGTCAGCACATCCCACTTTGACGGTACCAGCTGCACCACTTCCGGAACTCACCAGTTACGACACCTGGCTTTCCCCCAACACAGACCTCATATCTGACATCTCTCGCGTTTTCTCCTCCCGGGCCACTATACACGCGGTTGGATACTCTTTCTGTTCAGACGGAAGTGACGATCCGGTGACAATCGATTACACAATCTCACCCGGGGAAGGGGACGCCTGTGCTGTAGTGGTAGTACTCACAGCTGTAGACGCGGATGTACCACCTTTGCGGGCAGTTCGGAGGTACCTCGCGCCAGCACACGCCGCAAAAGTTCTCGCTGACTCCTGTCAGACTGGAACCGCGGGTGTTGCAACCATACTGTGCACCGAAATGCAGAAAATCAGCGAGCTCACGGAGACATCGGAACCACAAGCCGTGATCGATCTTCTTGACAGCTTCGCGCGGCCCATCATCGACGCCTCATTCGAAAACGACGGTCTTCTCACTACCCTTACCGCTAGCCATTCCACGACCGTGTTTGGATGTCCCCTGCCGGCAGCAGGCGCGGCTCATTCTGCCCTTACTGTTGCTCTCCGTCTCCGATCCACTCTTCCAGTCACAATGCCCATTACCCTGGCGGTATGCACTGGCAATGTGGTCACAGGGTCGGTAGGCGGGGATCGCGGGGAGTGGATCTGCACGGGAGCACCCCTCGCCCGGGCGGCTGTATTGCACGCACAATCCGTTCTTTATCTCGGCGAGGCGCGAAAACCTTTGGTCCTCGTTGACGACCCTACCGCTCAACTCATCACTGGGAGCTTTCACATCCGGGAGCTGGATGCCGTGTACCTGAATTCAGATGGAGAGATGGCGGCGGCTGCTTCTGCACCCCGTGCCGCCCGCGCAGCAGTCACCGAGGGCATGCCGCCAGTAGTTGAGGAAGAAGAGGGTGAGTCCTCAGCCATCGTCATCATCGTACATGAAGTCCTGGCGCCAGGAGAAGTAACACTGGAGCAGAGCATGCTAACGGTGAGGACATTCAACCCGGCTTTCGCTATGGAACCAAGCAGCCTACTCATAGCTTCTCTTCGCGCAGGCTTTGATATGTTACGAGCTCGGTCTGTCGGATTATCGCACCCAGAATTTTTTCGCTGCCCATGGTCACTTTAACAAGGCGATGCAAATAAGCGGAGATGCTCCTGCCCGAGTGATGGCGGAGCGATGTAGGGCTGTCCTCGACGGCGTGGTCAGTGTGCCCGACGTCTGGGACGGAGTCTGGATATGGGGTTGAAATCCTTGGAACCGATTGCCGTCTGGAACCCCATGTGACTGTTCTTTCGCAAATAAGATTTTGACGCTCGTTCTGCTCGTATGCGGGTCGTGCAGTCGAAGGTTCCGCATGCTTATGTTGGGCGGAGGGGCAAGGGG
>JADGJA010000021.1:0-74231 GCA_027596035.1 Thoreauomyces humboldtii
GGATTGGGAGGGTAAGGGAGGGTTTGCCGCATTTGGGAGAGGGGACCACGTCAGCCATCCTCAATCATCAACCATCGCCGCCTGCACCATCCAATCGCCAATCGCCGAAACCCCAAACACAAAAGTCACACACGGATCCCTACACGTACACGACATCCGAAAGTACACAAAAGTACGCACACACACACATGAACATCAACTCAGTTGCGGTCATATGTAGACGGCCCGTTTCCTCAATTATGATACCATCAAGTTGCGAGAACAACGAGTAGCAGGGGAAATGTGACAGGCAGGCAGGCAGGCGTGTTGCTATTGAACGCCCTCCTTGAAGAAGGGGTGGAGAAGATTTATCATACAAAGCGGAATGCAAAAGAAGGGGAAGCATAGGGGAGGGAAGTGGTTTTGAAAAAAACCGCAGTACCGCATGAAAAGGGAGAAGAGTAAGGATGACGGGAGGTGAAGGATGGTGTGGAATGCAAAAGCGTCTACTGGGACTCTTGGGTTCCCTTTCCGCCCTTGGTGACCTTCTTGGGCAGAAGGATGGTGTGGATGTTGGGAAGAACACCTCCCTGCGCGATGGTCACGTTGCCGAGGAGCTTGTTCAGCTCCTCGTCGTTGCGGATCGCAAGCTGCAGGTGACGGGGGATGATTCGCGTCTTCTTGTTGTCGCGAGCAGCGTTGCCAGCAAGTTCGAGGATTTCGGCACCAAGGTACTCGAGGACAGCAGCGAGATACACAGGGGCACCTGGTCGAAAGAAAAAAAGGGAACAAGAGACAAGACGGAAAAAGGTTCAGCCAGTGTGTCCCGGCCGTGGCTTCAACATGGCTTCAACATGGTGGGTGAAGAACTTTCTTACCGGCACCAACACGTTGAGCGTAGTTTCCTTTGCGGAGCAAACGGTGAATACGTCCGACGGGGAACTGCAGACCTGCCTTGGAGGAACGGGACTTTCCAGCCTTGATGGGGGTCTTGTCTCCGCCAGACTTTCCTTTGCCGCCAGCCATTTTTGTTGATGTGTAAAGGGAGTGTGAGGTGTGGGTGTTGTTGGGGTGTTTGAGGAGGAGGAGGACGAGAGGAGAAGTGAGCGGCTGTCGTAGGCAGAGTTTGGAGAGGAAGGGGAAGCAAGAGGCCGGGGGGAACGCGAAGAGGTCGGCTCCTTTTATACTCCCGCACCCTCCTGTCCGACAGAGGAGCAGTCGTGTCCGAAAGCGACCGAGGGTGCGGTAGCCAATGGGGGCAGCCCATCTCCCGATCGGGGAGACTAATGGACTGGCTGCGCCTCCGTCCGTCCCACTGCGCGTGGGGCCGCGGGTATAAAAGGCTGGAGGTCGCTCGCATTCCCCCCTCGGCTTTCCTTCCCCCTTCGTCTGGCTCCCAGTACACAGCACATACTCGCTTCGACTTCTCCACACAGCTC
This sequence comes from Thoreauomyces humboldtii, assembly GCA_027596035.1. Lineage (NCBI taxonomy): Eukaryota > Fungi > Chytridiomycota > Chytridiomycetes > Spizellomycetales > Powellomycetaceae > Thoreauomyces > Thoreauomyces humboldtii. The sequence goes on from JADGJA010000021.1 coordinate 1,419, forward strand.
ACTCAACACACACACACACCACAATGGCACCCAAGGAATCCCCCGCTGTTCCCTCTTCGTCTGCCGCTGCCACCGGAGGCAAGAAGGTACACGACAATTAATCGTTCTCAACTTATTTTGACCTCGTCACTCACATCTTTATGTTGTTATTTGAATTGCTAAGCCCGCTGGCAAGGCTCCCGCTAAGTCTACCACTGAGAAGAAGGAAGGAGCAAAGAAGGGTCGCAAAACCATCCGTCGCGAGACCTACTCCACCTACATCTACAAGGTCCTCAAGCAGGTCCACCCTGACACTGGTATCTCCAACAAGGCCATGTCCATCATGAACTCGTTCGTCAACGACATCTTCGAACGCATCGCCGGTGAGGCGTCCAAGCTTGCGTCCTACAACAAGCGTTCCACCATCTCCTCCCGCGAAATTCAAACCGCCGTCCGCCTTATCCTTCCCGGAGAACTTGCCAAGCACGCTGTTTCCGAGGGCACCAAGGCTGTTACCAAGTACCAGTCCAGCAAGTAGAGTTCACTGCATCTCTACTTCAGCCAATCTCCACCTTCCCTCCTCTCCATTCCCCGCAGCCCGAGCATTCCCCTCAACCACTTAGCCCCGTTTTTTTCAAAACGCTCCTTCGCTCTTTGAAGCAATAACAATGTGTAAATACGAAGCCAACTGTTCTCTCCACTGTTTCTGCCTGCCGCTGCCCCTGGAATCAGGAAGCAGTTGTCTGAATGTCGAAATGCTTTGGCTAGCGATAGACTTGTGTCGACGACGATATGGTCTTAATAACTCCGAAGGTGCTCCCACTATAAAAAAATCAACAACACTATCAAAATCACCAGTGTAGTTAGGATGGCTACGCCAGGTTTCCGGCTGACTCTTTGCAAACACTTGCAAGCGCGTCCGCCACGATCCAAGGAATCGATCGACAGATGTTCCCCGCGGACGCTGATTGTTGCGAAAGGTATGCCACAGCGAAACAGGCGGAAGCTCTTCTTTTCGTGCGGTTGCCACGGGTGAGAATGTCGGGTTCCTTCCCGCAGTCAAGGATCTCGGCCCTAACCTGACGCACCAGTGCATTGACGTCGAAAGCCTTTCTTTTTTTTCGCAGTCGCCATGCCCGCGAGAAGACGCCCGTCAGGAGCTCAGCACGGGTCCGAACGTTGTACCGTCGTTGAATCCTCGACAGTTGAGCCGTGTAGTAAGCCCCTAAATCCGCCATATCTGCGAGCTCTGCCTCGTGGTCGTACGTGTCAGGAATGAAACGGCGGAGGTTGGCAAGGCAGGAGGGGGAGCTGGCTCGGAATCTGTCGAGTCGTCGATTGCACGGAAGAGCTTTCCAAGGACCTTGTCCGACTTGTAGGAAGGTTTGTTGTGCTTGTCCATAAAATCTGGGTACTTCCTGGGGCTAAGCTCTCGAGGAAAATCGGCTGGTATTCCAGACTTGTTGAAGTCGACTGCGATCGAGTTCTTTGAGGCTAGCTCGCGGCATTGATAGGAATCCGGCCCCTCCAAATCTGCCCACGCGAGGTGAGAATTGGCGATCTGACCGAGGCGATCGTTTCGTAAGAAATCGATAAAGAAACTTGTAATGTCCTGAGCGGTCACGGGGGTGGCCTGGGTTTTTGGGCGTCACTGACGCATAGTCTTCAGGTTCTCGGTTGGCCGAACGTGGCACAAGTTCCGGGTGAAAGTAGACGGCATACAGATCACCGTCAAGGTCGGATCCCGCCAGCATCGAAGGAATTGGTCGATCCCCTGTCCCGGGAAAAACGATGCAGTTGCGTAGATGCGAAAGAGCCGGAACATTGCGGTTGCAGGCGAGGGTCATCACATCTCCAGGGACGAGTGCTGGAAACTTGAGGACGACACATGAACCATGCCGTGCGTGAAGCTCGTTGGAGAGGTGGATAGAAGACCTCATTGGGAGCTCTGCGGTTGAAAATACAAAATGGGATGAGAAGCCGACACTAACGACCGAGCTGGGGTGAAGGACATACAGTTGCAAGCTCTCGTCCAAAACGCCATAGAGGGTAAAGGCTGTCCCGCGACCATCCATGTCCGGAACGGGAATACGAGCTTTGGTTTTCATTTCGAGAAGCCGCCCTTTTCGAACAGTATTGACAAGTGCTCTCAGCATCGGATCAGCGAGAAAGGGGAATCCGGCGGCCTGGAGCTTTGCAAGAATGAAAGGGAGCAGATAGCCACTTCGCAATCCGTAAGGCTCGCTGGTATCGTCTCCTGAGCTGAAACCAGAGAAGTTCGTAGGAGAATATGAGGAGGTACCGAAATACTGATAGATGGAGTCGACAGCCGCTAGCTCAGATTCAAGCATGCAATCGAGTTCTTCGACGGCACGACGTTGAAAGCGCAGGAAGACTTCCTGCGGAATCCCTCTGACAAGGGATAGAAGGGTGATGGCTTGATGGTTCAGGAAAGCTGGGAGGAGCCGCCTTGAGGTACCTGCTATCTCTAGCTCGTCTGATAGGTGATCAAACTTCACTTGCGAAGGCCGAAGTAAGATTTTGCGTTCTCCCGCGATGGCCGGATCGACAACGAGAATCCCCTTTGCTCCTCCGTAGCGGATTTGGAAAACGGATGGAGGATCGGAGTGCGATCCACTGTAGGCTTCCCAGATCCGTTCAGCAACCTCCGGATATTCTTCCCACTCCATCGCTGAAAGTGTACTCGAAGTTGGTCGTGGGATCCACTCTGCTGATATCAGGAATCATTTTGTGAGCAACTCGAATGGTCAAGACAGTGCTGCTCAGGGCTTGTCCCATTCGAGCCGCATACTTCGCGACCGTTCTGATCCCGGAAAGATCTCCTAATGAGCTCCGCACCTGGTCGCAGCTCGGTACGCCCGCTTCCCCTGCGCTTCCGTCGGCGAAAAACCAGCAGCTATGCTGTCGAAGCTGGGACGAGGAGAATGCCAAGAAGCGAAAAGTTCTGCCGCCGATAACGAACCCTTCGTCCAGAACGTGTTTGAAACGAGTCAGAACTGCTTCCATTGCTCTATCGTATCCGATGTGGATGCTATCCATGTTGTCTTCGGCGAAGTCGACACGTAAAAATCGATCCAACAAATGCGAATATTAGCGCAGGATTCGATTGGCTATCTCCGGAAAGGGTCCTGCTTAGCGATGGCCCAGAGGAGATATAATCAGTTGCCGGATCCAGACGGTTTCATTTGTCGCTCTAATAACTCTTCCCGCTGCACGACCGTCAGGTTGTTGCGCGAAGACCGTGAGAGATGCCATGGTAGCAGAAAGCGAAAGCGGTTCAACCCTTTCGGCGTCCGTTGACATATCATTGTCCATCGTACCGTTGTCCTGGTCGGAGGTAAATTCGTTGAGCCGCAATGATTCCAATCGCTCCAGAGTGGAAATGACCGCTGATGCCCCTCGTGTTTTCAGTTCACGTAGGAGGAAGTTCTGAAAGGGCTCGCTACATGCAGTTTCGATGTCGAGCACACCACGACTGTAAAGTCTGTCGAGCATGAAAAGCACGTCCCAAGGGAAGCAACTTGGGAAAATAGGTCCTACGCTCCAGCTACGAATGAAAGCAGTCATCAGTCTCCCAAATGCTGACTCATCTACAAGGGATGCGTCTTCACCTTCCTGTCTGCGCAACACGTTCTACAATCACGCCTACAGCAGGGTCAAGCTCCTTAATCGTAACAGTCTCAACCTTGAAGTCACGAATGCTCTTTGCAAAGATCTGGATGAGTCTCGTGATGTCGGCCCCAGCCGTCAGTCTTAGGGAATGGGTGAGATATCGCCCAAAAAGACCTTTGGACACAAGAGTCAGCTGTCTAAAAAGTTTCGGGACGTCCGTCAGCTCTCAAGCGCACCTTCCGATCCGCGCACGTTTGCGGTGAAATCGGTCAACCGCGAATAATCGCGGCAGTCGTTTGCTTCCCACCGACTTCTGCCCTTCTCAACGTTAACTGAGTTCCTGGCAAGCAGACGTCCTGGATGGCAGGTTAATGACTTCGCTTGGCGGGGAACACAAAGAAGAATGACGGTACCAGGATGTCGTAACCGCAAGTAGACCGTCTTAGTATTTGCAGCGACTCGAATAGCCATAATGTCGTTGAAGTGCAGCGAAAAGCGCTCTTGCCCGGCCGGTAGGCTATCGAAAACGTCGGAACTCGGTTGTGATGTCGGTCGATAAAATTGGATCCCGATCGTCTTGTCTTCAGGGCAAACAACGAGTACGATGCTGCTACACAGAGAGGATATCGAAGCATCGCAGCGAAAGTCGTCGAACTGATCGGGATTCGAAAACCATGTGCCCAGCGTCCAGTCCTGAGTGTCGAACCTAAGCTCAGGGACTGCTTCAGCCTTCTCGAGCTCGGTTCCGGGGCAGATGCGGGTCCACAAAGTACGGCCACCGAGGGTTAAACGGGAAGCAACGATTGTATGTGCCATGCTTTTCGAGACGGTCACCCATGCAACCCCACGAACGTGCTCCCGTAAGTGAACGGTCGACCGGCTAACGAGTCCTTCTAAAAGGGTCCTGATTTCATCGTCTCGAGCGCTGAACGGGATGTTTCCGATCTTGACCTTCATGGTACGGGCTTGTGAGCAAATGACTTCTCTATTCGCAATAGTGCGAAAAGAAACAGTCTCGGGGAGAAGGCGAGAACGCCGAGAACGCCGAGAAGTGCCGAAAAGGTGGGCTCCGCAGTCGCACATACAAATCAGGACAAGCAATCGTCAGGGATTCAGACTCCGCTTTAGCGGTCTGCAGACCTCGCCATGGAGGCATTCGCTCTTCCACCCAGGTCCTGATTTGATCGTTTCGCTTCACTTGCTGTAGAATTTTGGCCAGATTTGAGGTTAGTGCAAAACAGATCCAGACCAATCATCGAAAACAGAAGATGTATGGAACAATGATATCATAAAATATAATGTAAATGATGCGTCAGGGCAGCCGAATCCTTGGATATGGGGAAGGAAAGGTGGGGAGATGGGCAAGGAGAGGTCGAACCCCCAACAAACGTCCACGCTACGGAGTACCCTCCAGGCTAGTGAAACTTTTCTTTGTAGATGTAACGAACCCAACCTTCATTCAGGGTGCTGGCCAGGTGGTTGTCGTCACCGCCTTCGGGAGTTCTAGCCACTCCCGAAAGTACAAAGCGGATGAGTTTAACTGAGTTTCCGAAAGCGACGGCTATGCCGTCCGGCGAGGAGTCCATGAATCGAACATGCAGCACCGGCGTCTGCTGGTGCTCGTCAAAAGGGAGCTCTGTTGCGAGCTCACGCTCGGCTGTATCGTCTGTTTCACTGGATAAGGAGCTAGTCCGAGCGCTGCTCTCGTACGAAGAACTCGAATCGTCGCTACTGGAGTCGGTAGCGCTCTCGATATGGGCAATGGCTATGTCAGGCACCTGCTTTCCATAGGCGGGGGGAACAACGGCTTCAGATTTGACGGAAGTGTCTAGAGACACTGAGTGGGATATATGGTTGTGGCTGTCGTCCTGGGTTTGCGGATGTGGGGCGTGGGGCGTGGTATAGTCGGGTGCGTCACTGGAGCGACGACTTGAGCTTGCCTCGGAGGCTCCAGACGGGCGTCGCAGGTTGGAGGAGTCTGAGTAAACATCCGTCGACCTTGCCGACACAGAAAGCGCCCCATCAGACGCCGCCAGAGACAGTCGCCTTTGATGACTAGCTCTTCGTCGTACTGCGTCAGCTCCGGTAACGTGGTCGCTGAGTGATGCGTCGCTGGGTCGGCAGCGAGTTGAGGAGCAGTCATCGTCCCTTAGGTTAGAACTTAAGCCACGAAACTCATCCTTGCCTAGCACAATCGTACGAGTACGGGTCGACGAATGCGCGGCACAAAACAGGTCCAGAGCCCAAAGCTCCCAGACCCAATCCGTTGTAGCATTTGAGCGACGGTCTTTCGGGATCCACCAACGAATGAATTGCTCCCGAATGGTAGCTGGGAAAGAATTATCTCGCGTGCCGATACTCCTCGGCCTTGGGACGGTACGTACGCCCGTTATTATTGATCCCTCGACGCTGATGGTGCTGCAACCGGGCTGTTTGATACATCTGATATGGTGAAGGTGAAGGGAGCGGGAAGCACCCATGTTGTTCCCTTGCAGTTCTTGCAGAGGTTCACGATTGTTTACAGGAGCCAGGGACGGAACCCTAGGCACAATCGACTCCCGACTGACAAAACTGTCTCGTCGGGTAGTATTGTTGCGTAGAGTTGGAGAGGGGGCGCTGAGGCTTCGGTTACGGTTGACCAGCTGCGGGGCCTGTATATCCAAATTTTCCATAGTCGACGACAGATCCCATATATGGACGCGTTCGTCCAAGCCGGCGCTACATAAAAAGTACCTCGATGAATCGAGACAGCGCTCCGCAGATATCAGGAAAAGCTTGGTTACAGCTCCCACATGGCCGCGTCCCGTTGCAGAGCTCGTCGTGAAGCCGCCGCTACGCAAAATCTTTGCCAGTGGCTTTTGAGTATCCGCATCCCATAGGATGATTTCCCCGTTCGAACAGCCTGTTGCCAGCAATCTGGAAACTGGGTCGCAGGCAAGGGCAGTCACCGCACCCACGTGACCAAAGTAAGTGTGAGAGATTGACCACTCGACTCGATTCTGATGACCGCGAGAAGCTTCCCAGGCACAAGTGCTTCCGTCGTCCGACGTAGAGTACAGGGTTCCGCGCTGATCGAGGTACAGCTCGCGTATTGGTCCCTCGTGTCTACGGAGCACTGACGAGACGACCGCTGCCAAAGGAACCTGGGTACAGGTACCGGGTAATACCATAGCCCGGATTGAACCGTCTGTCGCACCAGCAAAAAGAAAGAGTTCGCCTTCTGCTCGGCCAAAGGATAACCGCGTGATAATCGTTTGCTGAAATGATTTTCGATAGATGATTGCAGACTTGTGATCATCCCAGATTTCAACTGAACCAGTGTTGGTGCCCAATGCGATCCATAGTTCACCGCTTTCAAAAATATGTAGCGCGAGGTGCACAACATGTGATGCATGGTCACGCTTTCGGCGACGCACGGTTCGCAATGTGAACTTTTGGACAGGATCGACATATCGTACATTTGTTCGATCTTCACCACTCTCAATCCATGCAACGACGCCGTGAGCGCACCGCACACTATCCACGTCTGACCAAGTTTGGGCGGGCAGAGAAATAACATCTTCGAATTGGGGTAGTGCCGCGGATACATCTGACAGTGCGATGTGATCTTCTCGTACGCGCCCGCGCGCTCCGATCCTTCTTAGCAAGTAGTTTTTGGTGCTTATAAGCGCTAAGAGCAAGCTGCTGAATTGTACGCTCAAAAGCACGCAAGCTAAAAGCACAGCCACGACTGTAACCGTGAAAATTGCTGGATGTCGATCCTTCATGAACCGCCGGGAACCTGATGACGATGGCTTCGCTGCTGGAGATTTCCAGCGTCCCCTTTGGGTGTAGTGCGATATCCGCTTGGGAAGATTTGAGTCAGACCCAACGCCTCCCTGACCAGCCATGTCAAAAACGATGAAGGTAGGCTGTCGGATCTCGACATATTTCGCCGTCTTGTCAGGGTCAACGACATGCCAAAAGGCATCAGCTGTCGCGCACATGGAATTATGGCAAGAGGCACCGTTCCAAACGGATCGCACCGGAAGGACGCCGTCAGACGTGACTTGAGCAGTTGGAGTCGGTTGCTGTTCAACAGGCCATACCGCCTTTGACGATCCAGAGAGACCAAATCCCAAAAGAACGACCAAGACAAGTATGATCAAATAGCTTCCCCAATGAGGTCGAACGCCGGGGGCAGGCGGCAGCTTCCAATCGACGGGGCTGGAGTCGGGCGGTCGGGAGTAAGACGGTGGAACAGGGCCCGCTTGGCTACTGTTCAAGGTACCTTGGATTTTTCTTAGCTTGTGCAGATCAGAGAGTTCCAGTCTTCGGATGTCTATGGAAAGGATAGTCACGAAAAATGTGATTTGCATGAAGTAATCCATAACAATAGAAACTGCAGCGAATAAACAGAACTCCTGAACAAAGTTTTAGGATATGGTAAGATACATCTGGCGACCCAACCCACACCTTACCTGCAGAGCAGGAATGCTCGTAGCCGATGCAATTATCAGAAGACACATTTCTCCACCAAGGGAAAGCGTCATGGACGCTCCCACCTTGCTTAGACCCAACCCGACGCGTTCCTTTACTGGTAGGTCAAGCGAAGTCATCACTACGGCGTTGGTAAGCACGGAAATGTTCTCCACGCCCACAACAATAATCAAGAAAGGGAAAGCTTCCCTAACCGGAACGTGTGAGTTTTTAAAAGTAAGCCACCATCTCAGCACCAGATTTCGAAAGCTCACCATGGCACGAGCGACGTTTGTACTCCGAGGATGGAACACAGACCCACAGACATGATTAGGCCGGAGAAAACGGTCACCACTGCTCCAAAGCCCAGGGCGAATTTTGATTTCACGAGATCAACCTTGCCGAGCACCAAAGATATGTACAAGAACACAATCAGATACATAACACTGAGAACCAGGGATTCTCCAGTCAACATGGAGGATGATCGTCCAAACTGTAAAGAAAAATCCAAAATTAAACTGAGTTCATGGGTTAACTTCTCAGAACGCCTTCATAGAACCGACCTCGTAGTAAAGGAGTTTCGGATGGCCGTCGGCTCTCCAAGCATCTGGCATCGGTAGACCAGCACTCTCAAGGGATCCATTTTGATATCTGCTCGGCACGAGCACGTTGTCCCATAGCCTATCCCAGATATCTGATATAGTATCTTCAAATCCATCGTCCAGATTTCGCTCGATGAGGAAGTAGGTGATCATCAGCGACTGTGCTCCTGTGAGGGCTCCAGTCGAAGAGTCGAAGTGCATCCCGCCCACAACAGATTGCAGAGGAATAGGGATGCCCAGCGTAGAAAGAACACTGGCATTCGACAGTGTTGCTAGGTAGTTCTGATCTTCATGGAGCTTCGCTGAGTCTGAAGCCCAATACTCCAGCGGAGAATGAACGAGGCAGTCGTTGCTTCCATGTGGCTTGTAGCATATGTCAGAAAGTCGGTATTTTCGAGCGACAGGTTGTCCGTCGAGAGCATTTGGCTCTCCGAACTGCGCCACACTCCGTGCGATCTCTCTCTGCAGGTCAAGGGCGTACACTAGTACGTTTTTTTCCAAAGCTCCACGATCAGCACTGCTCTCCAAATGGATGTTTGTCATGTTGACAACTATCTGCTCAAGCCGTAGAAAGGGCTCTTTCCCGTATTTTTCGTGCACGCGTCCATGGTGCACTGCGTGGGAAGATGTAGTCTCCCAGAAAAGTATCGGTTCTGGTACTGGCGGCTGAGTCCAATTTCCGTAGATTTGATGAACGATCGGTGAGGACAAGAAGAAAAGCATGACGAAGGAAAAGAACAAAGCTATGTACGGATGCGATGCGCAAAACAAGCCATGTCGATAGAAAGCGCCCGATGACAGTTCACCCAAAGCTTTTGCCTTGCGATCTATCAACAAAGAGAGTGCAGTTCACTTGATTAAAATGCCAAGTCAATGACGATATAAGAGATGAGAACATACCCCAGGCACTGGGTCGCAAGAGGGCTCGTAATTGGTTCATGATGCCTCACGGTGGCATGACCGCGCAGGTAGCAGTGCTAGTCGCGATAAAACGAAGAAAGCCCTCCGAACGAGGTCGAGGAGCCTAGCAGCTTATAATTACTGCAGTCAGGAAAGATCCAGCCCGCGGCCGATGGGGTTTGACTTTTTGGCGAGAGTTGAAGGTGCTCCTTGCTCGGGTTGCTGGGTACGTAAAGAGGACAGGCCAAGTGCTCTCGTGCGCTGAACACAAGGAACGATATATGTATAACCACTCAGATCCCGTGCCGAAGACCTGAGATGCTGCTTGAACTTCCTTCGAGATATGTTATGTGGAGCACAGACACAAGTGGTTTGCTTGTCGATGCATGCAAGGTACCGGTAGGTTCGAGGTAGGAAGAATTGGAGAGTCAGTACGTTTTCGGATCGATCCTCTGCTGGCACCGTTACCATTTTGCCCCATCCTTCCTCGAATTCTCCCACGAACAGCAACAGCCCGAGCAGAGTACATAGTAGAATGTGGAGAACTTCAAGCTCGCTTGCTGGTCGCGGGCAAAGCACGACCGCCCGACGGTGTTTGCAGGCACGGCCCCCTACAGGGGCAGCCAAAACCGTAAGATTCCTGCTGCAAGTGAAATCCGCCGGCAGCCCTATCGCTACAGAGTTCTGACCTTCTGGGATCTGTGTTTTGTAGAATTCACGCAGCATCACAACCGCGCAATCGAACAATGCAGTCAAATCTACGCCAATCTTCAAATATACCGTAGCAATCTTGGCATTGGCTGGAGCCGGGTACACAGGAGCAGCTTACTATGCCGTTGAAGATCCAAAGTTCCGCAAGTTCTGGATCGAAAACGTTCCTGGTGGAAAGCCCGCCTTGGAACGGGTCGCCGTAGCCGCCGACACTATCCGTAGAACCGATGTGAAGGACGTGCGCGCCAAGGCAAGCGAGACCGTGGATCTGGTCGGGAGGAAGGTCGATGATGCTCGTGGAAGCGTTCTTCATGGATATGACACGACCTTAAATACTCTGGCATCGGCCAAGGTCGAGGCTGCAAAAACCTATGAAGCTACCGTGAATAAGGTTCATGAGACGCAGGAGGTAGCCCAGCACAAACTCGAGAATGTCACGGCGTTCATGGCCAGCCTGAAGGACGACGCTGCATCCACATTGGAGACGGCTCAGCAAAAAGTCAAGCATGCCGAAGCCTCCGTGCGAGGCCTGGCTTCCGACGTTGAACAAACTTTCGCAGCTTCCAAGGAAAAGGTTGTGGATGCCTACGAGAGCGTTCACAGCGCAATCACCGGAGAGCCTATCAAACCAAAGGTAGTTTTGAATACCCTCTTTTTCAAGACCCTCCTTGCCGAATACCTTGCATTCCATACTAATTAGCTATCTGGGTTGGCCTAGCCCGCAAAAGGCATAACCAACGCAAAGGAGAATGTTGAGGCTGCGAAGGACAAGCTGGAGGCTGGAACGCGAGAAAACGCAGCCGCTGTGCGTGAGAAGGTCGGAGGGGCCAAAGACAAGTTGGGAGATAGTGTAAGGGAGAACGCAGAAGCGGCGCGACTGAAGATGGTTGCAGCAAAAGAAAAGATGGAGACGACAGCCCGGGATACGGCACATTCCGTGAGGGAAGAGGTTGCAGCTGTCAAGGGGAAGCTGGAGACTGGCGCTAAGCAGACTGCCGATGTCCTGCGAGGCAAAGTTGAGGCCGCCACAGAGAAAATGGAAGCGAGCGCAAAACAGACTGCCGCCTTTGTACGGGAGAAACTGCCGGTCGCCAAGGAGCCCACAGAGACCATAGCGGTCCCCGTAGTTACCAGAGCTGTCGACGCCAAAGCAAAGGCCGCAGCAGTTGGTACAGCCACTGCGACGAAGTCGTCAAAGCCCGAACTTGCACCTGTACCCGAGATCGTCAGTCCGTTACCAGCCAAAGTTCCCGTGAAACCCGAAAGCGATGCTGCGGCTCACGTCGTTGTGGATGCGGAGCCAATTGAAGCTGGGGTTGTTCTTATCTCTGGGGAAGGCCCTGCCCTCGTCCCGGCCGCTGCAGGACCAAAAGAGGGCACCATAGATACAAAGTCTCCCGCCACCACGGCCGCAGCTGTTGTCGCAACCGTGAAGGACTCCGTTGCATCTGCCGCTGCCGCAGTGTCAGCTGAAAAAAAGGAGGCTTTTACCATTGAGTCTCTACGCAAATCATTCGATGACGTTGCGGGAGGATTCGAAAAGATCCCAGAGCATCCAGTAGCGCAGGAGCTTGCGCTCTCGGTCACCTCATTAGCAGCCGTTCTTGGTCAATTGATCGGTGTCGCTGGAGTTGAGGGTCGCGCGAAACTTGAGACCGCGCAGAAAGAACTCATCAGCCTCAAGAAGAACTTGAACTCGTTGAGCAAAGAAGAGGAGAATCTTGTCAAGGACGCTTTGCAAAAGCAGGCTGCGAAATACGCGGAGACCTTGAAAGAGCACATTGCCGTTTCGGAGAAAGCTCTTTTAACTCAGGCTGACACGTTCCAGAACAAATTTGGCCGCGCTATCGAAGACGAACGCGAGTTGCTCATTTCAAAGCATAATGCAGATTTAGTGGAGAAGCTCACTGAGCAATCCGCTGAATTCGAGTCACTGTTGACGCTGGAGCTAAGGAAGCAGGGCGAGGAGCTTGAAAAGTTTTGGAACAAAGAAGTCAAGCTCCGCATTGACGAGGAACGTGGCGGCCGTCTTGCGCGGCTGGATAATCTGTCGTTGAAAGTGAAACATCTCGAACGTATCAGCATCGAGGCCGGTGACTCCCTCGATCACAGCAAGAAAGTCCACAAGCTGCACGCCGCAGTGAGAGCCGTAGATTCTGCCATCAACCTACCTCATCAAACTTCTCTCACCAAGGAGATTGCTCTCCTTCGACACGTCGGCGAGTCATTCCCCGTCGTTGCAAGCGTTGTTGATACCATCTCCCCAGAGGTTGTACGCTCTGGCGTTCCTACCCTTTTCCAAATCGAGCACCGCTTTCAAAGTGCTAGTCGCGCTGTCCGCAGTGCTCAGTTCATGCCCGTCGATGGTGGGCCGTTATCACACCTGATTTCCACCGGTCTGAGCAAGGTCACCTTCCAGAAAAAGGGTTTGGTCAACGGCGATGACGTCGAAGCTGTCCTCGCCCGGAGCGAATACTACCTGAGCAACGGAGATGTTGAAAACGCGGCAAGGGAAATGAACCAGCTTACTGGATGGCCGAAGACCCTGGCCCGGGACTGGCTGGTCAGTGCGCGTCAGTACCTAGAAGTCAAACAAGCCATCCAGGTACAATTACGGATATCCGCCATGAGACATTGTCCAACTTGCTTATTCCTTCATCTTCTTCTTTGACAGGTTATCGAAACTCATATCAACCTGCTAAGCCTAGGAGTAGTACAGTAGTGCATTATTCTTTCTCCTGCAAATACATTTTTAGAACCGAACATGGGGATTTTCACATGCAATGAATCGCCACTGAACAGCACTCATAAACAAATTTGAGAGATCTGTCGCTTAATGCTGTCCTTTGATGCCTCTCAGGACGGTCTCGACGCTTTTGCGGTGCGCCTTCTCGGCAGGCGTAGACTTTGAGAACATCGAGGTATCCCCTTTCATCCTGAGGCGAAAAGAGGTGAGAACATTCCAAAACAAAGTTGAGTGGCGGGTTCTCAGGCGTACTTTTCGAGCAACGTGGCCAACTGATCAAGCTTTATTCGAGAATAGCGTCGATCCCGTATCGCAGAATTCAGAATATCCTCGATGTTTGGCGATTTCAGTAAGGTGACCGTCTACGAAGAGCTTCAGCAAACTGTTGACAGGCGGTGAAGGAACCATAGTACCCATCACCTGTCGTAGTGGTGCAAAGGCTTCGCCCAGTTTCCCCTCACCGACACCTGTAGCAAACTTTTCCAAGAATGCGACGTCTTTGTCGAGAACATCGATGGCCGTCAAAGAAACCTTTTTCACGTCAGGAGCGAGTACCAAGCCCTGCATGAATTAAGGTAAGACGCAGAGCGAGACGGCAATTCCGCATTCGTTGCACGTACATAAATCGTCGAACCAAGGTGTTTGAAAGCGCCCTGGTACACTTGGGCACGCATGCTTGGCGGCAAGTTGACAAGCGTGGATGTGATAATAACGTTCATGAACTCGACCAATTCTAGTATTTGTCAGGAACAAGTAAGTAACTGCTTGCAGAAGACTAAATCCTTGGGTTCTCATATACCATCAAGATACGAGCTATGACTAGCAGGAGGAATGTTCGTGGCCCTATAGATAGGGATGAACCGAACGAAACGATCAGCGGGCTGGTCAAGACTTAAAGACGTCGATCCAGTGTACCAGTCATAATCTGCCACTTCGAGGAAATCATCGGTCTTCATGTTGAGCAGATCAAACATTCGCTTTTCCGCAATTGACCGAGATTCTTTGAGCGTCTGCGCAGCCTGCAGCCTGATCTGACCAGCTTTGTGTGATATCCTGTTCAGGGGAAGCTCCGGAGTTAGGATATAGACCGAATAACTCTCATGAATTTGATCGCACCGCATATCCATCAGTAGTTGCTCAAACTCTGCACATGCCATCTCAAAGTACTCCAGGTTGACAAACACCTGGACCACTTGTGAGATATTGGACGCCATGATCTTGCCCATGAGAGAACTGTTGAGACTCTGCGCCAAGAGACTTTCGAGCGACTTTTTGAGCAGGTCATCCATCTCGTTATATTGTTGTTCGAAGCCTTCGGCGAATCGATAAAACCCGGTTATGAACTCTTTTGTTGCGGCACAAATTCGCGGGAACCCTTTCGAAAACGGAAGAGTTTTGGGGAATCTAAGACTTGACATTAGTAGGTTGAGGACGCCGTCTAAGTCCGCACCCTGATGTACCTGATGTTGGCAGCCCACTCTTTCGAGACGAATTTCAAATTCTTCGCTCGTGAATCATCCTTCAGCTTAAATGCAGTGGTCACGAGATCGTACTCGGCTTGGTCATTCACGATCATCGGCGCGTATTCGTCGTTCTCGATAATCTGCTTTTTCCAAATCAGGACTACTCACTGTTGAATCGGACGACTTCACTCGTACCTGCGTGATTTCGTCGCTACATCGAGACTTCATCAACTCTGCATAGCGGTCAAGCAGCGAGAGCATGAGGTCCATCAAGCTAGTAATTGCAAAGCCGTAGGACTAGAAAGCCAGGGCTCAGTGGAGAGCACTTTCTGCATCTCTACAGTTGATATATCCATACCGCCATTGTGTCGATGAAGTTAACGACGGCGATTTTAATGGTCAAAAACAGGTCAGGGTTGCGACAATCTTGTAGGCTATCTGTGATAACTTCGTTCATTTTGTCCATGGCATTGGACCAGAGCCCTTCTACCTGTCAAAGATCGCGATCAGCAAGAACTGTGGCCTTTGGAGACACGAACGATGCTCACCCCGCCCCTCGACCGGAAATCTTGCGTCGAATTGAGCACGGCTGCCTCAATTATGAAGAAGCCCACTACGTCATACAGGTAGACTTGGAAAGCCGCCAAGTTCCCTTCATCGAAAGAAAACTTCTGTGTTAGGAGGATACTTGCTTGCATCTACAATTTCAAGGTCAACAACGCCTTGACATCTTAGGAGCCCGGAAGTTAGCCTACGTACTCGGCGCTTTTCCTCGTAGTGTGCACGTAGCTCGTTTCGTTTGTTGAGAACCTCGTGGATGTGGAGACATTGATAGAGCGGTCTGAAGTCAATCTTCACGTCAACATCGAAGTTGTCTGCGAAACAGGCTTTTAGCACACTTTTTTAAGACTCATTTAAGACCATGATATAGATACCGTCGTCTTCTTCGTTTGCGGTGATATCCAAGACTGGACCAAGGTTCATGCTACTTCCGGAAATGGACACGCCTCGTATCATCTCGGCAGCCTTGTGTTTTGCTTTCCCCTTTTTGATAGCCACATGTTCCATCGCCAACTTCCCCACTGCTCTCGTATTCTCGCGGATACTGTAATGACTTGATATGTTTGCTTATCATAGCTAGCTTTCTATGAGAAGTGCGTACTTAACGAGCCATGTTTGCACTTCTTGCAGGACTGTCTCGCGAATGTTCTCTTGCATGATCGGAACATATTCCTCTGGAAGGCAAAATTAAGATACTGACAGGCCTAGATCTTTCCGGTCAGACAAGTACCTACGCATGTACTTCGCGAACGTGTAATGCATTAGTGGGCGAAGGTGGGTTTTCTGAAGGTCTTCCAGCATCTGTTCGACAGCGATAGCGTTAAGTCCGATGTTGCCTCACCGACCAACAACCGAAAATCGAACCTTCAAAGCCGTATAGTACTTGCGATTCTCTACGCTTGCGTTCACCTTGTTGGCCATGTCCAGAACAAACAAGCAAGATTGTAACGACTCAACACCTAACTCCAAATTTAGGAGGGTGTGCTGATTGTTTATGATTTCTCGTTTCTACAGCAATCAGTCAAATCGTTAACAGACTCTTCTGTCCTGACTCGTACGTTCGCATCAGAAACCTTGCTGACTATCTTACTGCCGGAAGCTTGCATCTGTTCGTTCAGATCCAAAATCTTATCCTTCAACGTGATAGTGCCCT
The DNA here is from genome assembly GCA_027596035.1 of Thoreauomyces humboldtii. Taxonomy (NCBI): domain Eukaryota; kingdom Fungi; phylum Chytridiomycota; class Chytridiomycetes; order Spizellomycetales; family Powellomycetaceae; genus Thoreauomyces; species Thoreauomyces humboldtii. The sequence continues at coordinate 17,625 of JADGJA010000021.1, forward strand.
GCCTAACTTTCAGGAGCTGATCCACGGATTGCACGAATTCCTGTCAATCGACCAGTTAATCAACTGCTTTGTATGCATGTGAATCAAGTCGGACGGCTTTTCGGGCATACTTGATAGTGGAATGTGCACATCTTTTCGATCTCGGCCTCCTTCTTGCTGATGAACATACTGAGCTGCTCGCCAAAGACATCCTCTTTCCCTGTTTGCAGAATCTGTTTGATGATGTAGGCTATCTGATCGAAGTTTTCAGCTCCGCCGTCTGTTCCTGAACTGCCATCCGACACTGCGAGTTCCCGCAACAGCTGCTGGAAATGAGCAGCCTCCTCCACTTTTGTCGCCGGATCTGCTGACTCCTTCATTGTGTCGGCCATGGTTGGCGCTGGTGGTTTGGGGGCGGTTGCGTTGCCTTAGCAGGTCAGCAGCCCTCAAAGCGGCGCGTCCGGACGAGCGCGCAAAGCAAACAGACTACACAGCCACCCTGCCATTTTCCCGTCCGAGCGTGTCGGACCGGGTTGCCACTGGACTGCTGACGTAACCGGCCCTCCGCCTGCTTTCCACTGTCTGTCTTTTCTCCTCAGCGTTCAGGTGCAAGGCACGGTACCCTCGCCGTTTCCGTTCGCTAAGGGAGGCCAGCTGTGCCAAACGAATACGAGTCGACCTCAAACAGCTTTCACAAATCACATTAATCCACCGACTGCTTTTTCTCTCGGTCCTGCCGCTGAAACGACCTACCGCGACACACACAACACGACGCGATCTGAGCGCATTGAGAACCCTCCGGCATCCGCGCCGTCTTCTGGTGCGATCCCCCATAGAAGCCTGCAGAGTCTGCCGAGAACCGGACGGAAACAGCGGCAACCATGTCCCATCTCTCTCTCAAGATTACCGTGGTGAGCGCCGGGCTCACCAAAACCATGCAGGTAAACCTCAAAGACATGACCCGCATGATGCGCACACCGATATCTGACCTGTACCTCTTTCCAGTTTTCCGGGGACATGTCCGTGCATGAAGTCTGTCGAGAGATTCGAGAAAAGTTCGGCGAGGGCGCCGGTGGGTCCGATCACGGGCTTATGTGGCCCGACACTGGCAAATGGCTCCAACCCGGCAAGATCCTTGATTTTTACGACATGAATTCTGGCGATGCTCTGGAGTATCGTAAGAAGCATCGAGCGCTCAAAGTCAAAACCATGGACAACAGTGTCAAGACGGTCCTGATCGACGAGAGCCTTCCCGTTCAACAGCTCGTAGACATCATCTGCGAGAGGATCGGAATCCAAAATCCTGAGGAGTACTCCATCCTGCCGGAGAAAGAGACGGGATACGATGATAACCCGCAAGGTTCGAGCAAATCGGACTCGAAAAAGAAGGGGAAGGATCCGGCACCCGGCGCTGATATGGGTAAGTGCGTTGGTTGCCGTTGCGTGGCGCCTCAGGCTAATATCCTTGAAACCCGCATAGGCCAACAAGATCAGGCTCGTTGGCTACACCCAGACAAGACACTGCGGGAACAGGGCGTGGCTGAAGAAGATATTGTCCTCCTCAAAAAGAAGTTTTTCTTTACGGATCAGAACATCGACCGAAATGATCCTGTGCAGCTCAACCTCATGTTTAATCAAGCCCGTCAGATGATTATCTCAGGGAAGCATCCATGCACCGCCGAAGAGGCTTGTCAGTTTGGCGCCATCCAGTTGCAAGTTCAATACGGAAATCATGAAGCCGATAAGCACAAAATGGGATTTGTCAAGTAAGCGCTTTCAGTGCTCTATGGAAATGGGGCGAAGATAGATCTTTGTCGAGAGGGTGCGGTATCTCATCCAATTATCTTCTTACCCCGTTCTATAGACTCAAAGATAGTGTACCTCCTGAATATCAAAAGGATAAGGCACTTGAGAAGCGCATATATGTTGAGCACAGCAAACTTCAAGGTCTTACAGAACTCAATGCCAAATTTCGATACGTGCAGCTCTCGCGATCACTCAAAACCTACGGAATTACATTCTTTCTTGTGGAGGATGAGACAGCGAAAAAGAAGAAGGACGCTCCGATGCTTCTAGGTGTCACCAAGCAATCTGTGGTGAAGTTGGATCCTATCACAAAGGAAATCATCCGAGAGTGGCGACTTACGCAGCTGAGACGATGGGCTGCATCGCCCAGCAGTTTTACCATGGACTTTGGTGACTACGCCGATGCTTATTTCTCCGTTCGAACAAACGAGGGGGAGCAAATCTCGCAACTTATAGCTGGATACATTGACATCATCATCAAAAAACGAAAGGAAGCGGAGAAGGTGGTCGAAATAGATGAGGAGGAACAGGCTACTATGGAGGAGTACGTAACACCTTCAAGAGCCACTAATGTGGGAATTGTGACGGCTGGTGCTAGAACGGCCGTAGAAACTAAAGTCGCTGCTCCTCCAATGGTAGCGGACGGCATGAGGGCCGGATGGGGTCGAAGCGGGACGAATGTTTATGCTGTCCAATACGGAGCACCAGGTGGAGGATACACCCCACAGATGTCAGAGATATCCGGAGCTCAGCAAGCCCTTATGCAAAGCATGAGCAACGGATTCGCGATGGTCAACAACGCTGCTTCCGATATGAACGTTGCCGCGAATCTGCCACCCCTCGGTAACGATGCCGCAGCAATCCAGTGGAAGCAGCACACTGTGGATGTCAATGCCGAGGCTGTCGCCTCTCAAATCATTTCCAACCTGGCAGCAGCAGGGTCTCTCGTCAACAATGTGACGGGTCTCGTTGAGGAGATGGACTACGAAGTAATCGGTGCTAGTATTGCGACGATGACGTCCAACCTCCAGCAAATGGCACAAGGAATCAAACTCCTTGCCGGATTACAAGAAAGCGCGGAGGATCAGGAGCGACTGCTGTCAAGTGGCAGGCAAATCGCTCAATGTGCCGCAAAGTTCCTTGACGCAGCTCAACCCATCTGCATGGGTCAGTCAAATCGCGAGGATTTCTTCGCCTCAGGCAGAGACATGGCCATAGCGTCCGCGGACCTGCTCATGTTGATGGGGCGGCTTGATATTGATGACGATGGTCAAGAAGGGTTGATTAATGCCGCCAAGGGGGTAACAAAGATGACAGCAGAGCTGATCGCCAGTGCCCGCCCGCTCGCGGCGGCGGTCAAAGACCATACCGCACAACAAGTGCTTATTGCCGATGCCAAACGCGTTGGCGAACTTGCTCCTGCTCTGATCGCGTGTACATCAGCCGTCTGTCCTGCCATCAACAATGGCCAGTGTTTTGATCAATTTGCTGAGTCTGCTATGCTGCTCAGAGATGCCATCGAACAGCTCCTGGGCTCCTCTGAGGCCGCAGGAAATCCCAAGCTTTTGCAAGCTCTTAAAGACAATGCGCAGAAATGTAACGAAGCCATAGCAAAACTTGTCGATATGGCCAAGAAGGGCGCAGACACCACCGTGCAGGATCCCATTGACGTGCAGTACGATTCCGTAGTGGCTTCGATAGATCGCATGTTTGAGAAGACTGATTCGGTCGACGGGATCGTGAGCGGCGCAAGGGATCTTACTATGATTTCAATGCAATACGTCAATATGCTCAAAGGCCTTGGTCTGGACACAGCAGATTTCGACGAGCGGACCAGACTACTGAATGCGGCAAGGTCACTTGGAGACGCGACATCGAGGATGGTAGCGGCAGCAAAGGATGCTGCACGAAACGTCTCGGATCCGGCCACGCAAGGTCGACTGGAGGATGCGATTCGAAATGTCCGGGAGGCAAGCAATACTGCTGCCGGACCGCAACTTCGCGCGAAAGCTTTCACCAGGCTTGTGAAAGCCGTTAGAGAAGCAGTTGCTTCATCAAACCAGCTCATTTCAGCTTCTCGATCCACGGCCCAGTCCAATCGTAACCAGGCGTCTCAACTCCAGCTGAACCAAGCGGCCCGACGAATAACCGAGCTAACGCCAGCCTTAGCTTCCGCCATGAAGGCATCCGCTAACGAACCAGACAACCTCGTCGCTTCTATGAAGCTTATCGACACTGCCAAGAAGTTCCTGGGGCCAGGAAATGCACTCTGCATGACCGCTAAAGTTGCTGCGCCCACCATCGCGGATACACCAGCTCAAAATTCCCTCTTGAACGCCGTAACGCAAATCAGCGAAGATCTGCTTCGACTTGAGAAAGCCCTCGGATCTGCCGAAGATGCGAGCGCCGGTTTGGAGCTGGAGAGTGCCATGCATGCCCTTCAAGACTACCACCGGGAGCTTCGCACGGCAGCTCAGCATCCTGACGCATTGCAGCCCGTTCCCGGGTACACGGCAGAGTCTTCGCAAGCCGAGATGCTGACAGCCGTGAGATCCTTGCAGACTGACCTCGGGCAAATAGCCAGTGGTGTGCAGCAAGGCAACGAGAAGACGGCTGGTACTGCGGCTACCGATGCAGTAGCAGCCCTGCAGGCTTTGTCGTTTGCCGCCTTGGCTTTGGCATCCTCGGACGATGACGTCAACTTCCGAAAGGATCTCCTAGGTGCCACCAATAACGTTACAGCTGCATTGTCCAATCTTCTGGGAAGTACCAAAGACGCAGTGGATAGTCCTGGTCGTCGGGGCAATTTCGAGCAGAATGCAGCGCGGCTATCAGGGGCTTTAGAAGGGCTCACAAAGTATCTGCCCGGTCAAAAGGAATTGGACAAGAGTATTCTGGGCATTCGCAAGGTCCTTGCAAACGTTGAGAAAAGGGGTCTTGCCCTGTCCGGTACCGGGGCCAACGGGGCATCTGGGGCAGGAGGTGGATCTTTTCAGTCGGCCCAAAATAAGCTGCAGGCTGCAGCCACAGGCATTACCGTGGCAGCAAATGGTCTCGCTCTAGCTTCGCGAGGTTCTCCGGAGGAGCTTAATCAGACCGCCGCATCGTTCAGCACTGCATTTTCCAAGCTCGGGGATGCAGCGGCATCCTACGCGGCCGTGACCTCCGATGAAGCTGCCAAGACCAAGCTCCTCCAGATTCTCCAGGAGGTAGGGGGAGCATCTCAGAGGATGCTCGACATCACGAAATCAGCAGCGATCGACCCTTCGAACGCCAATCTTCGAAGTCAGCTACAAGGCGCTACAAAAGGGATCAACGACAGTACAAACCTACTTTTGGAAGTTTGTTCCGCATCCGCGCCTGGACACGCAGAATGTAACAATGCCTTGCAGACACTATCCTTAGCTTCGGCGAAACTCGGGTCCGTGAATGACGCTACAGTGAATCAGGATACATATGGGGAGAGCGTTGGGAAGGTCGGAATGTCAACGAAGGCGCTCGCAGCAACCCTCACATCTATTGCGACGAACGCGAAAACTGGCAATGTTGCCAAAATGGCCGCCGACACGGTCGAACTCTCCAACGCCATTGTGCAGCTCACAGAAGGAAATGTTCGTGCCGCCTATCTCGTCGGAGTGGCAGATGAATCTTCTGTGGCGGCCATTGCGCCCATTGTCGATAGCGGGGCGTTCCTCTCGGCCAGCCTAGAAATTCGAGAGGCATGCGAAAGGCTTGTCGACGAAAGAAACAACCAACAAACCATCCTGGAGATTGCGGCGAAGATTGCTAAACAGACTGCAGCGTTGTGTCAGGCCTGTAGGGGCGCTGGTGCTAATCCTGAGGTGACGCCCATCGCAAAAACCCACTTTATGGGTGCCGCGAAGGACCTCGCGACCAAGACATCCGCGCTTGTGGCTACCATCAAAACGCTTGCCCTCAAACCCTCGGATGCCGCACGGGATGAATGTCAGTCTACATCCATCCCGCTGATGGAGGCCGTGGACCAAATCGCCAATTACTCAGCCTCTGCAGAGTTCGCCGGTACTGATGCCCGAGTCGGTACAGCAGCAGCAGCAGCGCAAAGGCCGATTCTCGAAGGCTCAGATGCCGTGATTGCCACGGTCCAGGATCTTATCACCACCGTGAAACTCGTCTGCAGCAACCCTAGGGATGAAGCATCACAACAACTCCTGCAAGCCCACTCTCGAGCTGTCGTAGACGCGGTCAAAACATCTCTGCAAGTGGTGACGAGCTCGGCACCGGGACAAAAAGAGTGCGAGGTTGCCTTGGAAAAACTTTCGGAGGCGGTAACAACAGTGGATGGAGCAATTGTGGAGGCTACCGTAAACAATTTGTCGCCGCAACCAGAGACGGTGATCAACGCTGCATTGGTAGATAACGTTCGGGCCATGGCGAGCTTGTGCGACGTGGTTGCAAAGGCCGCCAGGGAAGATGCGGGGAGTCTTGGAGCATCTGTCACAGAGCTGCCAGCTTCATTTAGTCGGGTATGCTTGCAAAGTAGAACCTCTGCAATCAGCTGTTTAATCTAGCTTACCTTATTTCTTTGGAATAACCTTTAGGTAGCAATCGGTGCCGTGGGCTTGGCCTCGAACATGGTCGACATGCAACAACAAATGAACATCCTCGAACAAGTCAAGGCCCTTGGAGATGCGATGAACGCCTTCGTGTACGCTGCGAAGGCTAACGGCGGCAACTCGCGGAACGCTGCAGGCGTTAAAAAGCTTGAAGACGAAAAAGTTCGATTCCGTACAGCGGTTTCAAAGCTGGTTACGACGTTAGAAGGCTCTCGAGACGAGTCGGGCGAATTCACAAAGGCCGTTGAGCACATCGAGACCGTCGTGGGAAGCCTTGAGACTAACGTGCCAGAGACCGTGAACAAGGCATACCATTTGTTCGAAGAGGAGGTGGATGCGGTCGGCAAGCAGATTATTGGCGCCGTCGGTGATGCAATCAGCAAAGCGAAAACTCCAGACCAGTTCCGTAAAAGCGCCGCGAATATTGCTGCCCTCTACGAAGACATCAGTACACGTGGTGGGTGTGCCGTTCGAGCTACGACGGACATCAAGGTGCAGGTTGGAATCCAAGACGCCCTTCGGACGCTCGGAGCTTCATCTGTTAAGATAATCGAAGCAATTCGACATGCTTCCGGAAAGAGCGCAGCAGATCAAGCCTCCAGGACAAAGCTCAGTGCCGCCGCACGCGACGTTTCGACATCTGTGGCTGGACTTTTGACTGTGACGAAGGACGGCAGCAAGGGCATGATGCAGTGCAAGACGGCCATGGAAGCTATTCACGGCATTATATCCGAGATCGAGGGCAACATCATCTTTGCACAGGCCGGACAGCTCGACCCTGTGGACACAAAAGACAACTTTGCTCGTCACAAAGATCCTTTGCTTACAGCGGCTCGCACGGTAACGGAGGCTATCAAAGCCTACATCACCGCTGTGGGTGGCACGCAAGATGAGCTAGGAGCTGTAGCGACAGCATCCGTGGCATCCCTCGAGACGCTCCGGAACGCTGTTCGCAGCGGAGCTATATCCGTCACGTCTGCCGACAAGCATATGCAGCAGCAGCTCTTGGGGTCTGCCAAAACAGTAGCAGAGGGTCTTCAATCCTTGATAGGTACCGCCATAAACGCTTGCGGGCGAAGTCCTGAGGACCCTATCATGATGGAGCTGGCCGAAAAGGTGAAAGTGGAGTTCCTAGCTATGCGGGAACTGATCCGTGCAACCAGGGTTCTTGGTGACGAAGCAACGCGGGGCACGCGTGCATTGGAAGGAGCAATGGCAGAAATCGAGCTCGCAATGGGAGTATTGGAGAGCGCGGAGCCGGCCCAGGGAACCGCGCTCCCCGAAGAGGTGGCGGGGTCCGCCAAGCAGCTTGCAACGGCTGCTGCCTCCCTCGTCTCGGCCTCGTCGCGAATGCAGGAGGAACTCGTTGCTGCTGCCAATGCCATCAAGAAACAGCTCGAGGATCTTGTTCGATGCGCGAAGGCAGCAACAGAGAAGGCGCCAGCAGAGCAAAAGGCTCCCATGGTTGATGCCGTTAAAAAAGCAGGGCAGGCAGTCAAAGGACTTTTGGGTCGGATCAAAACGCAGCAGGAACACAACACTCTGGAAAATAAGACAAGTGTTCAAGTCGGTGCGAAAGAGGTTGCCATGTCTGTCAACGCCGTCGTCAACTCTGCGTCGGCGTTACTGCCGGCCGGCTATGTGGACGTCAACGACCCGAACGTGATAGCGGAACGGGAACTCCTGGCAGCAGCGGCATCCATCGAAGCTGCGGCCCGTAAGCTTGCTGCTCTTGCACCCCCTGCTCGATCTCGGGAAGCAAACGAGGATCTCAATTTCGAGGAGCAGATCCTTGAGGCCGCCAAAGCCATTGCGGCCGCAACCGCCGCCCTCGTCCGATCGGCGACCGGCGCTCAGCGCGAACTGGTGGCAAAGGGAAGAACGGGACCCAAAGAGGAGGCCATGTACTTCTCGGACGGGACTTGGAGCGACGGGCTGGTCAGTGCAGCTAAGATGGTGGCGGGGGCCACTTCAGATCTTTGCGAAACGGCAAATCTGGCAGTGAAAGGCAAGCTCGAGCGCGAACGGGTGATTGTTGGCGCCAAAGCCGTCAGCGCGTCTACAGCACAGCTCCTTTCAGCAGCAACGGCGCGAGCAGACGCCAACTCGCAGGCTCAGATCCGACTCCGGGCAGCAGGGAAGTCAGTCACATCAGCTACCGACAGCCTCGTCCGAGCTGCCGAAGAGAACCTGGCCTTCGAGGACGCTGAGCAGTACTCGACGATAATGTCGGCAAGCGGCAAGGGATCCGCAACGCAAAGCCGAGTGGCAGAAATGGACGCACAGGTGGCCATCCTGAAGATGGAGAAAGAGCTGGAACGCGCAAGGATGAAGCTCGCTTCGGTGAGAAAGGGCAAATATGATGCCGCAGCAAAGAAAGAGGCAGTAGCAGGTGGATCACCCAACACTCCGGGAACGCCAGGAACTCCGAAGTCTCCGGGAGCGCCGGCGGCGGACTCTTCAGCGGCGGGACCTGGGCCTGGGAAACTTGCGGCTGCGATAGGTGCAGCACAGGCTACTGTAACCCCGCAGCCCCAAATCCCGGTGGCAAGAACAAAGGGGCAAGCGCAATAACTTGAACTTCGCAACCAAATAATACTTTTTTCTTTAAATGTTGAGGACGACGTCGCAGGAAGGTTCGGCTGAACGACGTTCGTACCAGGTGTACAGTACATTGCGGGGTGAAAAGCCTGAGTGGCTTGCAACTAAATTACAGTGTTCATGCCCTCCGCACAAGGTCTGCTTCCGCAGAAACAAACACTGACGAGGGGGAGCAATGGACACCAGCAAGGGCAACAAACGAAAGCACAACGACAAAGAATCCTCCCCTGCGGCGGAGCTACCATGTCCCGAAGAGGGCAATCTGGACGAGTGGGAAGCCTTTGGTCCAGGAGGACCAGCGATCAAGAAGCATAAGGGTAGGTTCGCGAAGCACAGGTGCAATGGCTCGAACCTAACACAGCTGGGGCGTAGGTGACACGGCACCCGAATCACCATTCAATGTGATCCAGGAAGCTCAGGCCATCTGGTCTCAACTCCGACTTTCCACTCTTCCACGCAAACAACGAACAACCCAGACGGAAGCTTTGATGACTCTCATCCGCGGTCAGATACCTTCTCTCATTTTTCGGCACAACGCCGCACGAGTCGTTCAGTGTGCGATAAAATATGGGAGTGTAAAGCAACGAGACGAGATTGCCAAGGAGCTCGAAGGACGCCTTGCGGAACTGGCTCAGACAGCGCATGGGAGGTCGGTGATTGGAAAGTTGCTGGCATGCTGCAGCAATGACACGAAAACGGCAATGTCCAAAGAATTTTACACAAAGGTGCGGGACTCTATTTGTCACGTACACGCCGCGGAGATGTTGGAAGAGGCTTATGGGCAGCCGGGCGGGATCAGCAAGAATGCAATCATGGGCATCTTTTACGGTTCGGAAGCCACTTTATTGCGGGTACGATAGAGCTCGTGGCAGCCTGGTGTACAGAAACGCTCTGATGTATTAGTCCTTTGCAGAACGGACCACATACTTCGAATGTGTCCCTCGACGCCCACATGCCATTGTCGAAGCTTATGCAGGTTCATCCTGAAATGAGAATTGCTGCGGCGAGGTACCTTCGCCAGATCGTTGATGCTATTACCGCAAACGGATTCGAAAGCGTCAGCCACCTTAGCATTCTCCACCGCGCACTCTTTGATTACCTGACGTACGCGGAAGACAAAGACGTTACTGCGTTGATTCCACTGCTCAAGGACCACCTTATCGATATACTTCGCAGTAGAGAAGGAGCCCAAGTGACACAGCTCTGCATCTTGCATGCAACAACTAAAGAACGAAAACATATTATCAAGTCCTTGAAAACTCGAGTGTGCAAAGTTGCATGTGAACCATACGGTCATACGGTGCTCCTAACCATTTTCGAATCCGTCGATGACACTGAGCTTGTCGACAAAAGAATCTTGTCGGAACTAATGGCCGACGGATTGACGCCTGGCGAGTTCTTTTTTGACCTGATGCGGGACAGACATGCCAGTCGTGTCATTCTGTTTCTCCTTGCTGGACGTAATCGTTTTTACCAGCCCGCATACATGGTCGACGAGCTCGAGGGAATGGACGCCGTGCGCGAGAGAACTACGAAAAAGGAGGATACCGTGCGGAGAGGACTTCTTTTGAAAGCCGTCAGTCGAAAGCTTCTGGATGCATGCACCTTAAAATGTGGGGATCTTCTGCTCGATCCGAACGGTGGACAGGTCTTGGTTGCGACTCTCTACCACGCCCACGGCGACAAGGCCAGTCTTATTATGGCCCTTGCCGAACGCGTTGCGGGTGCACCACCCTTGCTGTCGGAGATTTCGGCGGATCCGGAAGAACAGGACCTCACGCAACACGCCATGCTCAACCGCAAAGCCACTAGTATACTGAAAGACGCTGTCAAGGGCATCGAGAAAGGGGCGAAGAAGCCGGCCGTTGATCATGCCATCTCGCCGTCCAACGCAGTTTCCCTTGCCTTTTCCACGTGTCTTGCTAAGATCCTAGCGCCGAATCTTCTTGCATGGCTTCGTTTCTGTGCTAGTAACCCACACCGTACATCAGGCGCCGCATTAGTTCTGGTGGCGCTGCTCGAGTCTGGATCTGATGTCGCCAAGGATCTTCTGAATCGGATTTTGCGGGAAGGAAAGAAGCAGATGCTGGACATCGAGGCGCGAGTGGTGGAGGCTCTGAAACTAGAGAGCGAGAAGGCGCCTGAGCCTATCAAGGAGATGGACAAGAAGCAGAAGATGAAGGCCAAGGCACTGGAAAAATCAAAAGCGAGACGGAAAGATGGTGCTGGCGGGACATTTGGCGGTTCGCTAGTTACTAAGACGGGCATAGAAACGTTCTTAGAAGCTTGGAAGGCCTCCCTTGCATCGATATAGTCGGTCAGCCGCCTTATCCGTGCCGCTTAGAGCTTTCGTAGCCATCCGTCAGTCTATACTTTTGAATTGTTTGCGTTCCACCTCGTAGATGTCGCTCCCACTTAGCAATAATCCAATAGAGGCCTCTACGACCGTCCTCGGAACCAGCTTGAACCTCTGCAGTCTTCTGATGGCATAAACTATCTCTTCCTCAGAGATTCCTCCCTTCTCTCTTCCTCGACCCCTGCCTTCACTCTCTACCTGCACCAGCTTGAGAACTGCCTGACCAAGGTTGATGTCGTGACGTATAATTTCGTACACGTCCGCATCGGTATCACGATGGTACATGAATCCCTCTTGAACGAGGATCTTGACAACACTAGCGAGAGTTGAGTTGATGCGCTGGTCCGAGGGGTGAAAAGCCTTGCTTTGTGCACGGAGGACTTGACGGGTCGCAGTCACAATGTCGGTCGATGAGCGAAGTGTAGAGAACGGTACCTCGATTAGATCGTTCGCGACAATGAAGAGTCGAACCAATCGCTTCAAGTCCCCCTCGGTAGGGTTCTCCGTCTGGAATATGCCCAACGCTTCCTTATACTTGACCACCGTCGAAAATTAGCATGGGTTTGCGGTTTCGAAAAGGGTTTAGCGTTATTACCTCGGTGACTGGGTCATCTTGGTTTTCGATAAGGCTTCCGATTCCCAATGCCAGCAAGTCACGTTGCTCCTTTTCCATCCAGATTGTCAACAGATCTTGGAGCTCCTTCTCGGTTCCCTGAGCCGGCGCATCGTAAACAGTGGTCGTGAGCTCCACCGTCTCTAACCATCGTAGAGTCTCCACATTGGGATCCTCCTCGGAAACTGAAAAGCCTACGTGTTGAGCATGGTTGTTGCATCTGCAGCCTGTTCTTGAACCCATTCTCTACCACATACCAATAGAGTTGACTGTTAGCTGGCGCTTACTTCTGAAATCTGCTATGCGGCCAGTAACTTTGACGAGATATCCGAGCGGGATTGTATCGCGGTGTGCCTGGAATTTTTCCTGCTGCGAGAACCAGCTGACACAAGGGAGCACCGCAGTTCCGTCATCAACAGAATATGATATCAAGGCGCTAGATTCCTCCTTGCCGACCACAATCCCCGTTATCTCGACCTTGCGCACCGGGTGTGCGCCGTGGAAATAAACGTCTGTAAGGCGCCAGCGTTATTGTTTCTAGTACTCTGACCCCTACGAGTTGCGCAAAGACTTCTTACCTTGAATGGTAGGATGTGGAACAAGTGCAAGAACGTCTCGACAAGACAGTCTGCAGTGCACCCAGAAGAGTTGGTCCAAGCCAAGAATGGAGGAGTCCGTGGCCAACTGTGACATTCCTCTCTGTCCCTGACTGTCAACCGCCACGGAATGGCCACCTTCTCCGGATTTTATGCTTGTCCTATGGAATGCTATTGGGCAGCCAGCTCATCCTTGTCCCCTTCGCTCCTGTCGTTCCGATACCTTGCCGTTTGAGCCGTGGTCGGCAGAGTCCCCTAGAGGGCCCCGATGAATGTCCGAACAGGTCCGTTCGACAGATCTTTGGGAGACTTTCGAGCCTAGACTGGACTGGAGCCTAGAGCCTGTACATGTGCCCGAACGATCGTTTTCCCCCGTTTAAGGGGCTTTTGAAATCGATAACCATCTTGTAGGACTGACTTACTCAGGGCCAGTTGGAGTAATCTTGCAAGTAGGAGGTTACGCTATGCTGAACCTCTCAAAAGTTAGCGACGACAGTCATTTTGATGGATCTACTTTGGCCGCTGCATTGAAGAATAGGCAAGGCAATGAGTACGCAAGGCAAATGTTATTTCCAGCCGCCAGCTGCAATTTTCCAGCAATCTTGTGATCCAGCTTGCCGAAACATGCCGAAACATACCGAAAAGAAGGACTTTTTCACCGCCGTCTGTCTGAGATCTGTCCTGTCAAAAGGAGGCTTGTCTTCAAGACTTTCGTCCTTCCGGAACCAGCGTACCTCAAAGACGTTGCTCCTCAATGAAATCCATCATGAGTGCTCTGAAGGAGCTAGTGACTGGACGCAGCCCGCTTCAGCAAAGTTCAATTCGAGAAGAGACCCCGCTTACCGACAGCCGAAGCCGTAGTCCTGAAAGACATCGTGATGTAACGCACTGGAAGAAGACTGAGACGCTGGTGGACTGGTACTGCTCGTCCCGGTATCAGAGCTGGTTGCTCAAGAATCCCCGCGGCATGGAATGGAGGGAAGGGGACACGTCGTGCAAACGTGACAATGACCTCAACGCCCAGGTTTCTATCTGGCCTGGTATGAAACTTCCTAAGTAAGCAGAGGTATGTGATTCCTGATACTTCTATTCTCTGCAGGTGACATCACATCCCTGCGCGTCGATGCGATTGTGAATGTGGCAAACTGCAGCTTGCTTGGAGGCGGCGGAGGTACAAGACTTCGTGGTTTGAAGTGGATGGTGCTATTCACCGTTTCGTGACATAACTTATCTTTTGCCAGTTGATGGTGCCATCCACGGGGCGGCAGGAAAGGGACTCTTCCATGAATGCGAGACACTTGGTGGTTGTCCAACCGGCTTGGCCAAAATAACGAGAGGTTTGTGAGTTCTCGTCGTAGGCATTGATGTAGGCAAAACTGGAGGAAAATTCTGGCTCAATTAAGCGAGTTATTTTCTGCATCTACACGAAGTATGCTATAGGTGGAATCAATGTTCATCATGCTGAAAAGTTGACTGGTTTGGAATACGCAGGGAGGATCTCGCGCTTTACAGAAGATTAGTTCACTACTACTTTCCACCGACGGAGTACAGCGATCTTCCGTCGGACGACGAGTCCAGTTCCTCCAACGAGCCCCTGGCAACGGCTAGCTCCTCGAGAGCTGTCGACATAGATGGACCATCGACGCAACAGTTCGCTTGGACGGAAAAGCAAGGGTGGGAAGGATCTCGTTCGCATACCGAGGAAATCGAGGCAAGCACTCCTACTGGCTACAGCATTTGGCAGAGACAAGTTCGGTATCCTTACGAAAGCCCTTAGGAGACCTCAACGTGGGTCGCTACTTCGGAGCAGTTCACTGGGCCCGCCGACAGTGAAACCGCTCATGAATCGATCCTTGACAGTGATAAGATCGACTTCGTCCAGCAGCCGCACATGTTCAAGCAGTCAGGCAATACCTCGGAGATTAAGAACGAAAAAGAACTTCGTACTGTGGTCGAAGTCCCATGCCACAAGGAAAACTCGAAGTTATACGACAGCGCCTCCTTGATGGAATGCTCAAGTCAAGCTCGGTCCTGCGACGTAGCTGCGGGTCAAGACCACCTTGAGCCCACCGACGATGCCCTGCAGAAGGGCGACGCAGTCACAAAGCAGGTCGACGACAGCGAGATCAAGAAATGCATCCAGCCGGAGATGCTCGAATTTTCCGCCGAACCCGGCGCCAAAGAGTATTCTGCCGACGGAGTCGCTGTAGGAGATCTTTAAGGCAGCGAGTCGCAAGTTCCACTGTGAAGCCGATCAGCTCCGTCATCTGCGTCAGTAGTTTGATTTCCAAGTATGTGTTTCTAGCATGCACAAGATCCCCCGTAGCTGGCAACTGAGGACCGTAGCCCCTCCATCACCTTTCCCTTCCATCTAACTGCGCAGCCGCTCTAGTAGCTTCTCGTGTATGAATTCGCTCAGTTGAAACAATCCCCCGCCCGATACGATGCGGTGTGTCGGCATGCGCTCATACGACCCCTCCACGATCTCGCCCTCTTCTAGCAGACACGTTCCCAGGATGTCCTCGGGGTCGCTTACACGACCGAACGGAGCGAAGGTTCGTTCGTCATTGATGTTGAGGTATCCCGTCTTTTGGTACATGGCCAGCCCTGTGGTACGATGGATGAATATCGATGAAACGGCAGCATCGGCGGCTAGAAGCTGCTACCTTTGATTCCTTCGTCTTTTGTGATGTTATCCGTCAGAACGGAATGAAGAACGTCTGGAAGCCATGATATGAGACCCGAGGATATACTGCCTGCCTGTCAACACCCACCCACCTTCGAATACTGGGTTTGATCGGAAACCCCGCGGTGTCACTTCATCGCCATCCACACTGTTCCAGCCTATCACACCCACCTTCTCGCGTCCCCTCAGTTCTTCGGGTGCAAGAAAGCTGACGGCCCGTGTCTCGCGTTGCACATGTAAGGGGTACGGGTATGTTGGAGAATGTGCAGAAGCGGAGGACGTGAAACTTGCTTGACCAGACCATCGCGACACCGGTTCACGACGAAGTGACCGTAGTGAAAGATTTACTGTTTGTGCGTAGCCGGTAGACAACATTGTCGAATGTCATGTCTGTTATACTATAGCTGAAGCTGAAGTTCACCGGCATGTGTTAAGGAATGACGTAGTGGCCATGCAATTCATTTTCCAATCCCAGCTAAAGTTCTTAAATCTATTTACAAGGAACGCAGCGAGTGCCGCGCTGGACACAAGGTTAGGCGAAGAGAAATAAAGAAAGGATAAACTATCGAACGGCGACGCTGAAAGGCACGTATTCAGATTATGAGCAAAGTTACGAGACAAGTGAGTGTGAAACGAAATCCGTGTAACTTACATGTCGTCGATTTTCATGATCATTTTCACGGTCTCGGCAGCGAGCTCGATGGCGCTGGTAGAGACGAGTAGCGGCTGCACGACATTCTCCTCCAGAATGTTCGAGATGGTGCCCTTGCGCACGTTAATTCCGGCCGTGACTTCGCCCTTGGCGTGACGGTTTCGAAGCTCGGTGACAATCGCGATGGGGTGAAGACCAGCGTTCTCGGCAAGAGTGGTGGGGATGATTTCGAGGGCTTCGGCGAAGGCCTGGAAGCAGTATGCCTCCATGCCCTTCAAAGTCCGCGCGTGAGCCATTAGTCGGCGGGAAGCTTCGATTTCGGGGGCGCCGCCACCGGCAATCAGAGCTCGCTTCTTGACCAAGCAGCGGATGACGCACAGAGCATCGTGAAGGGAACGCTCAGCTTCCTCAAGGACGAGTGGGTTGGAGCCGTGGATCAAGATGGAGACAGTCCGTCCAGCGTTTTTGACTCCAAGGGCTTTGACAACCTTACAACCGGCGCTTTCGACCTCTTCGACCACATCGGCGTAACCAAGCTTGTCCTCGGTGAATGAGTCAATATCGGCGATGGGCTTGCACCCTGTCGACTGTAATATTACAAGAGGTAAATAAACGAGCACCTTCCCCGATAGCAGCAGCCGGCCTACCTTGCATATAAACTCAATCTCGTCCCGCTCGATATCGCGAATCGCGAGGATCTTGAGCTTCGAAAGGAAGTGCAAGGACAGCTCATTGACGGCATCGCGCAGGATTGATTTCTGGATCAAGAGTACGTTGCAGCCCGTCTTCTTGATCTTCTTGCAGATGTTTAGCAGGTACTGGCGCTCTTCCTTTAAGATCTTATCCATCTGCCGATAGTCATTTACGACGACCTGGTTCTCCATCTACAAAGAACGTTAGTGGAAATGCAATGATAGCTCTTGATAACCGCAAACATACGTCGGGCTTCGGAGGCGAGAGCTGGAACTGGATGAGACCAATCTTTGCCTTCTCCATGCGTGTGGGTCCGCCGGCAGCTTTGATAACATTCTGAGTAAGGACCATGCCCTCGATAAGCTCTGTGTCATCAATAGTTCCGCCGAGCTTCTGAACCAATCGGATGTCCTTGAGATCAACATTGTGGGAAATAGCTGGGTCGATTACGCGAAGGACGGAATCGACGGCGATGGGGGAGAGAAGATTGGAATATTGTGACACGATCTACGTTGTACTGGGTTAGAGGATGCGAAGAGTCATACGCGCTTAAATGCTCACCTTGGAGCTTAGGGAAGTGGTGGCGGACTTGAGCAGAGATTCCCGGTCGTTCAGGTCAAGAACCGTGGACATATCCGTAAGGTACTCGGTGACCTTTGCAGCAGCACGCTGGAAGGACTCGGCAATGATAGTTGGGTGAATGCCTTTATCAAGGAGCTTCTCCGCAGCGCCAAGGAAAGCGCCCGCAAGTACAACGACAGAAGTTGTTCCATCTCCTGCTTCCACATCCTGCGCAGCCGACAAGTCGACAAGCTAGAAACTTGCAGTCAGCTAGTCTGCTCCGGACTTCTCTACTAATAAGCACACACCATTCGCGCCGCAGGATGCAGAACTGCCATGTACTTCATGATGGTCGCTCCATCGTTCGAAATGACAACGCTTCCTCCTTTGGCACCGGCCTGGATCTGATGTAGAAGAAAATCAGACCACCTACTTCTGTATCATCGATTGCGGGGGGTCCCGACCAGTACCATCTTGTCCATGCCCTTGGGGCCCAGACTGGTGCGGATCGCATCGGCAACAGCTAGGAAACGAGGCACCAAGCGGTAAGTTCATCCGAGTTGGAAGCGCAGAACCCAGCGCAAAGCGCAAAGCTGCGCTCGAAGAGGTTTTCGGCCTGAGGACGTCCGTGTCCGGAATGCAACAAGCCTGCATGGTAGGCTCGATCCTCCTGGTCCCATGCCCTTCCGTGAAGGGGTTGGATAGTTCGCGAGATGGGGAGAAAGAATTACCTTTCCCTGCGATGATGTTGCTGGTTCGGACTTCGGTTGGCTTCTCCTTGTCCTGGAACTGCTTGATCTTTGATGCCTGCGCAACCATGGCTGGCGTTTAGATATAGAGTATGGGTGTCTTGAGAGACTTCGACGAGCTGGCGCGAGAAGGAGTGTCTGTGTGCACTTGTTGTTATAGGTGCTGATCTACAAGTGCAGATGCGCGGCTTGTATGATTGCCAACCCTTGGGCTCTCAAGGCGAAAAGAACAAACGCTGTCGCCTGTCGGTGCTGTCGGCCATGCTCAGGTGCTCAGATGCACGTCCCTCATCATTCTCATCAGTCGAACCCAATTGCTTTCTTATTTTTTTTTCTCGACCCACCCTTTCGACATTCCCCGGCGCACTCATCTTCCAGTTTAAAATCTCCTTCCGGTTCTCTCCCATCAAGCAGCACTCTGTGGGTTGGCTGCAGCAAATCAGTTTCGGTTTCTGCACTGCTTTCTTCGTCTTCTTCTGTCGTCCGAAGCATGACCGCTTCTTCAAACTGCGTACATCCAAGGAGATCCCGTCGGTATTCAGAGTTTAAAAGCTTTAAGCGGTTCCAGATAGGCGAGCAGACACGGAGAGATGCTAGAGATGTTACTCAGAACAAGGTGTCCATAACCGCTGTGAAGGAGCGAGGCCTGGTACGAAGGTGGTTATGGTGTGTGTCGCCTTGGCAGAAAGCACTGACCACCAAACCTCTGAGCAGTTCCCGAAATATCGCATGCGAATTTCTACACTTCGCCAAAAATCTCAGGATCACGCCAACTCCCGCGCGATTTTCGAGCGGCAACGTCTATCAAGAGTCAACTTGAGGAAGCATCAAGAGAGTTTACAAAAGCTTAAACGGGAGGCTTTCAATTGTCTGGAACGACAAATCTGCCGGGAGCAGATGGCGCTGGTTCACCGATATGCGTATCTGGAGTCCCTCCCGCCATCAGAAAGGACGCTGCTACTGCAGGCGGAACAGGAGGCTGTGTCGAAAGACCATGACTTTGAGGAACTCCACGATATGCTGGAAGGCGGCTGCACAATAGAAGAAGACTATGCGCCAATACTTATCTTCGAGCAATCTGGGTGGGAGGTAAGGGTAGCAGCGGATGTGCGCTCTGAAGGAATCTCTCGCCTGACTTGTCGTCCGGTCGCATCAGCATTCCAATCAATGGAGCATTGGCGACCTTTTTTGACCTGTTCCCGCTCATCAAGATATCATATTTAGACTCATTACGCGCGTGCACGCCGTATTTACAGCGCGCTCATAATTTTTGCTTCTATATTGCTGGTCAATAATGTACACTACTCAGATAACTAGGGAGGGTACGGTAATTAATTATCTTACGAACGTCGGAATGCTGAGACACCCCTTCCGTATGGAATCCCATACGGCGTCGCAATTCTATTCCCTGCATAGCGCGATCCATTGCTTTATCGGACTCAAGACCATTGCTTTATCGGACTCTTGCTCTTACTGGCCCACTCTGTCCAACTTCCATCATAGAGTTTCACTCCATCGCGTTTGCCGACGACGTGCAATGCCAGAAACAATGTCGCAGCCGTCACTCCACTGCCTGCACATGAAGCAGTATAAGAATGAAGCCCTTTCTGATATCGTCTTATCCCAATCTTGGACTTACCACACATCGTTACTATCGGACGTCGCAGGTCCACGTTCTCCGCTATAAGTCTCCTCATGATGTCCTTTTTTGACAGCAGCGTCTTCGTGTCTGGATCTACCAAGTCACTGGCTGGTATGTTGATTGAAGCTGGGATGTGACCCGATGGGATCGGACGAGGTTCGGGTGCAAAGCCGGCGAAGCGGTCTCTAGGTCGCGCGTCGATGACCGAGAAGTTCTTGGCATACATGATGTCCGTAACGTGCACCAGCATGTCCTGATAGTCGATAATCATATCTTCCTGCAATTCACTCCGGTATTCCGACGGCTGGGAATGCAATCTCATGAGTAGTGATGCAAAAGGCGGCGAAGCAAACGGAGAACCTACTAACCTTTGGACTTTGTGGGGTCGATGCTACTGGCCTGCCCTCTCCGACCCATTTTGGAAGGCCCCCATCCAATACTGACACGTTCTTGTGACCAAACGCCTGCCCAGCAAGATACTGCTTCAGTCATCCTTACTCACAGGAACACTTCCACGATCTGATCATCCCTCCTCCGACCTTGAACGTCCACCAAACCCGAGGAGCTGAGAAGATGCCTTGAGAATCATAGATGACTACGTGGTCATCCACATTAATGCCCAGAGCGCTTATATGCTCGTCGAACTCCTCTGCCGTAGGCAGCATGTGGGGCATAGTACTGAATCGATCTGAGACCTCGTCGAGGTCGAAGAATCGAGCACCCTTATACAATTCACCTCTCGTTAGACTTGGAGTCAGGTACGCCTTCGCACTTCAGCTGAACTCCTTTCGTACCCGTATATGTCTCTGGGAGTACTCTTTCCTGGCGTTCTTGAGGGGTGCTGGTGGCTTCAAAGCCTGCTTTGGATCGAAAGCCCATTCGTCTTCCGCGCCCTTCGCCTTGCCAGCTTTCGGTTGAAGATACCATGTCGCATCAAGGACAACAACACGGTCCAAGTTGTCCTCCAACCAAGCGGTGGAAACCAAGCCTCCGGCTGCAGATGTTGGGAATGTCAGTGTTTACCCCGGTTGAACAAGGTCGAGGTTTCCAACGTACAACCCGCGACCGTTTTTTGCGGCGTCGCGACACCTTCCTCGGCAAATTCACCCGTAAGTGCCAAACGAGCAGGGCTGGTCGGAATGGTGAAGGACCGTGTTCCCGGCTGACGCTGAGACTTTAGGCTGCTACCAGTCAAGACGCCCAAAGATTGACAGGTGGCAGAGGGGGGCAGAACAGATCTTGCCGTCATGCGACAGACACGATTCCACAGATCCCTCCTCGAGAGCGGTGATACTAGAGACATGTCCTATTGCAGATTGCCGATAGGAAGCAGAGAGGTGAACGGAGAGAGACGAAGCTTTCAGGAATTGTTCATTAGGTGCTTAACGGCTGCGCCTCCCAGACGCGCTCTCTCTCACGCGTTGGGACATCCGGCGTCAACTGGCATCGTTGTCGTGCTCAACGGAGGAAAAAGTACTAAGGAAGCTGGCCGATGTGGTACGATCAGAATCTCGAAGGGGACTTCACGACGATAGCTCCGCACTCGGTCTTTCCTCTCATTGCGGCAGCTACCAAGGATGGGCGGGTGGAACTTTACGACGACGAAGGTAACAAGGCGGAAAAGGCCGACATTGCTCGAGTCCCAGGGGATGTCAGACTGAGATGGCACTGGACCAGAAAGCTGCTAGCTGTTAGCTGGGTCAATGGTACGTGAGTGGTTCGGAAATGCATCACTTCAGTCGTTAAAGTCGTTAAGTCAGCATTATGCCGTTTCAGGAATGGTCGCTGTTTGGTGCGACAACGAGAAGGTGCTCCGAGAAGGAAACGTGCATCAAGCGGCGTTGTCGGTGATGGAATGGAACCCAGCCGGCAACAGACTCGTTACGGGAGATGAAGACGGGGGCGTTGTGGTGTGGAAAGTGGACCACCGCGGCCGGCTGTCGGTTCTCTGTCAATACCGCCTCAGCAACAGAATCACCCATTGCTTGTTTCGAGGGCCAGACGAGCTAGAAATCAAGTGCGGTGTTGTTGCAGCTCTCGCACTGGAGCTCTACATGGCAGCTGACTGAACTGCAGACCACAGACATCCCCGCCGTTCTTTTTGGCAACCGCAGCTGGGTCGATCCATTATGCCGATGACATGGGTCATTGCACGGAGTCTACACGAACCGACACCTCTATAGCAGCGTTACTTGTTCTAGAGCATAAGGACGTGGTCGTGGTAGTCACATCCAATCTTCTGCTGTACCAGTTCGTGCTGACTCCGGATGGCAAGCTGACACAGGAATCTGAGGTGGGCTTCATTGGCAGCAAAGAGACTCCGAAACATTCACGCTTACTCGGCTCCCATTTTAGATGAAACTAAGCACAGCTGTAAAACGGGATTCGAAAGCCATCGACGCGATTTGGGCTGGTCCAGCAACTCTAGCCCTTTCAATCGGCGGTCAGCCCATCTGGATCTGGGACATCGAGAACGAGGAGAACTACGTCCTACCCATGACCGGAACCGAAAAGGCTCGCATCAACTGCATCGCGTTCTCCAACCAGAAAAACATGTTGGTCGCAGGGACGGATTCGGGACATGTAGTGATATGGAAAGGCCGGTTCGTGTTAGGGGAGGACGACGAGCGAGGAAGGACTCAAGTATGGGAAATGCACAGCAAGACAAACGCCGGAGGAAATGTCGATGAGGTGGCATGGGGTGCACATAGCAGGCTGTTGACGGTCAGGAAGCGGAGCGCTTTCAAGATCCTCACAGAACAGGTTATGCACAAAAGGCTATGGGGAAGGAATGCTGCGATTCAAACCGAACAAAGTCGTATTGTAATCTATCCTGGTGGAAAGGTAAAGGACGCTAGCTGAGTCACTTTTCCGGTAGCTTCTGATGATTGCTTCCGTGCACCCAGGAATCCATATCTCGGGCTGTCGAACTCCGCATCAAAGGATTGGCTCTGTCCCGAAATCATTTCGCGGTCTGGAACGGCACAAGCGTCGAGATTCAGGAGTACTCTGACTGTAAGGACAATAGTGGCATGTATTGTCTTTCAATCTGGTTCTGATATGGCTGTTTTGACACTTTCAGCCGGGCCAGCACGTAACCTGACATCCAGCAATACGTCTCTTGCGCCGCCGACGGACTCCCGCTTGGACTGGTTCTTGGCAGCGTGGAACGACAGTCCCGCTGATCAGCCCGTTTCCATAGCCGCATCTTCAATTTCGACGCAAGCAATGCACATTACGCTTGATGATTCATATCTGTACATAGCTCTCGGAAATCGAGTGGATATGTGCAACCATCAGGGCATCGCAAAAGGAGTTGTCAGCTGGGCTAATGTAGAAGGAGACGTGGCAGGAGTGGAATGCATCGCGAACTGGCTTTGCATCACCACGAACAAAAATTACGTCAAGCTTATTGAGACTGGTACACCGTCGCCCAAGCAGTCTGCATCCAAGCGGATAGATCGGTAGGTGACATACTATTGACGGCTAGCCCTCTTTCACCATGAATCTGAAAATAATGCGTATAGAAAACTGGATCTCCACTCTCTCATCACTGCTAAGCCCAATGCCAATGGCACAATGATCAGCTTCACCGCCAACATGCTGCTTCCCGGTGCGAGCCAACTCTGTCAAATCGATACTCGGATTTATGTGTACGACGTCGAGCGGGATGCGACAATGTCACTAGATCTTGCCGCGTACGGAGGTGCACCCGTCGCTCATTGGTGGGATTGGGAAGACCCTCGCATTCTCATATGTCAAACGGAGGGACAGAGGCGAGGGTCGGACGAGAAGGAAAGTCTTTCCGCTGACTCTTCACAGGTCTTGTCCTTCTTCGTCACATCGGCGCAAGGGATTACGGTCTACTCTTCACACGACCCTCCACCGGGAACAGAAATGCTGATTGGAGCTTATATGCCATTCCAGTACTACGTCAAAGTAGGTTGAGCGGAGATGAACTCAAAAAAGTATAAATGATCACTGATGCGTGCAAGCAGCGTGCTGTTCCAGATGAGCCGCAAGATTTGCTGGTCAGCATTCCTGCAAAGGACCTGGAGGGATTAGAAGACACCGACACTTCAACTTTGAAGTCCATGCTAGACTTCAGCTTTCATCTCGCCACCGGCAATATCAATGCCTCGCTGAAGGTGAGATTTCGGAGGCAGCTGTTTTAGCCCAGCAATTTCTATGTAACGCTAACTTCTTTGTTCCAGTCTCTCAAGCACGTCAAAAATCCCTCTACATGGACCACCCTTGCCCGCCTCTGCATCAAAACTCGTCGTCCTGACATTGCAGCTCTCTGTTTCGCCAATATGGGCAACGCCCCTGCGGTTCGAGAGCTCGAGCGTGTCGCTGATCAAGGAGAAGACGTTGCCATCGCTGTCGGCGCCATGTTCTTGGGAATGGAGGCCGAAGTCGAGGAAGCCTGTCGACATTGTGGTCGCTGGGACTTCGTGAATCGTTTCTACCAAGCGAGGAACGATTGGGAAAAGGCACTGCAAATAGCTGCTACAAAGGACCGGATACATCTCAAGAGCACATTTTTTAATTTCGCGAGGTGGCTTGAGGAGATTGGTGATCAGAGTGGAGCCGTAGCCGCGTTCGAGAAAAGCGGATGTGAGAGTTTCGAGATTCCTCGACTGCTCTTGTCGAACAATGACGCGCAGGAACTCGAAAAGTACATCTCAAGCAATAGCAGCAAGGTAGCTGCAGCCACCATAACTTTTGTGGGTGCTAAGCTGACAATGTTTATTTTCGAGCAGGCTCTCAAAAAGTGGTGGGCCCAGTACAGCGAATCCCATGCAGATCTTACGACAGCTATGCAGTACTACGAGGTGGCGGGTGACACTCTATCCGTTGCCCGGATATGCTGTCTGATCGGTGAAGAGGAGCGTGCAATCGATGTGGCCCAAAAGGCTGGCAGCAAGTCCGCATTATATCATATTGCACAGCATTATGAGGCTGCAAATAAGGTAAACCATGAAATTAAATACTTATCAAAGTGAACCTTGTATGCTAATGTTTGATTGTAGATAACGGAGGCGATTGCTCTTTATACACAGTCCACACATCTACGGCCCGCCATTCGCCTGGCAAAGGAGAATAACCTCACCACCCACCTCACATCACTCGCTCTTCAGTCTTCCCCAGACTGCGTCCTCGACGTTGCGCGGTACTTTGAGGCTCGCGGGATGGGAGATCGTGCTGCAGTCTTATACCTAAAGGGTGGAGCAGTTGCGAAAGCCGTGGATATCGGGTTGACATTTGGAGATGTAGAAGACCTCGGTAAGTGCTTGGCGATACAAGTCCCTTAGCTAATGATGCTTATATCAATCCGATTACCAGTCAGAAACCTACCGCCAGATACCGATCCAGCAATATTGCAAAAACTTTCAGCGCACTACAAGGCTCAAAATAATCCGGCAGAGGCGCTTCATCTCCTACTGCTTGCAAAGAAGTTTGACGAGGTAAAATCTCCCCGCCTTCGACAGGCAGTTCTGAGAGCAGTGGTGACTAACAATTATGTGGTCGCTTCCCAGGCGCTGGCGCTGGTCGAGCTACACAACATCCCTCTCACTGAAGAGCTAATTGACGGGATTCCGTACTCCGACTCTCCCGAAGACAAGCAGCTACTGACGCAGATCGCCGACCTTTGCATGGTGCAGGAAAAATGGGCTCTCGCTTGCAAGAAGTACACCCAAGCCGGAGAGCGGCTGAAAGCCATGCAGGCACTCTTGAAGTCCGGTGAAACAGACAAGATTGTCTTCTTTGCCAATGTGTCTGGATCTAGAAATCGCCAGATCTACATACTCGCGTCCAACTACCTCCAGACCCTTGCATGGAGGAGCAACGCTAGCCACCTCAAGCATATCATCACTTTCTACACGAAAGCCAAAGCTTGGGAAAATCTCGCGAGCTTTTACGAGAGCTGTGCGGCCGTTGAAGTAGACGAGTTCCAAAATTACGAGAAAGCCTTAGGAGCCATGAAAGAGGCGGCAAAGGTTGTCGAGAAGATCAAAGACGGAAGCAAGCGGACGACCGTGTTGGACGCTCTTGACATCAAGATCTCCCTCATGTCGCAGTTCGTGCAAGCAAGGGAAACAGCCAAGACGGACACAATTGCGACGTTCCAGATCTGTGAAGGCTTGCTACAGACGCCGGACATTGATGTAAGAATAGCGTGCGATTTGGTCGGTCCGTCAATTCTAATCGTATCCTCTTATAGCAAACAATCCGACAGGGAGACATCTACGCGCTTCTAATCGAGTTGCATGTCGCAAACGGCTACTACCCACAAGCGCAAGACTTGTTAGCAAGAATGCAGGACTGTATACCAGGAATGAACGTCGGATACTACCTCGACGAAAGGATTGTTGATGCTTTGCGGGGAGGGGCCGGAGCAGCGCCGGGCAGCGAGGCCGGCGGAGTGGAGGAGGACATTCAAGTGGTGGAATGATAAGTTCAGCCCGCCTGCCGTCGTGTTTCATGTTTCAATCATACTAGTTTTTCATACCACGGTGAACACGGTGAGCCGGAACGAATAACCCTGAGCACCAATATCGGGAATATGCGCTACTCGTTAGAGATTAACGAACGCAAGTATACGCGAGTCTGGCGAGCAGATATACAATGCATCTAAGTAGGGGAAACCTAAGCGAGGCACCAAACCCTTGTCTCTTCATAGAGTCTTTCGGAACGACGTTCAGCAATCGCAAATAGAGCACAAATGCGGTGACGACCAACCAAACCCGTTCCCGACCCTCTCCTTTCCTCACTCTCGCTTTGTTGCCCTTGAGCTGCGGATATACCCCCCCCCCGTTCCCGCCTGGCTGCCCGCTCTCACTACATCAATTAATGAGTGCTCTCTGCTCGACGATACTTTCTCGGCGGGTAGACCTCAATTGCGCTGTCCAAAATGCGGACCTGTACATATCTGGATGAGAAGCTTTGACCTGGGGTACGTTCATTTCTGGATCTGTCGGGAGAGAAACACTCACGGGTTAAGATGCAATGAAGCTCACCTGTGAAGCTCACGGGAGAAAGAGAGAGCGCCGTTTGGTCAGACGCAAGAAGCTACCAGGATACCGGTAACGAACCGGGTACCCGGTACCGGTATACCGTAACTCAACTCTTTCCTCCCCACATTCTGCTAACCACCAACCTGCCACTTTAGCGCTCTTCCGAGATGCCGCCCAAGCGTAAGGTCCCTACTCCCGCGCCCTCAGGGCAGAGTTATGCTCAGGACAGCAAGAAACGGAAAGTAGACGAGCAGCGAGGAGGTACTAGTGCAGCTTCATAGCCCAACGAGTCTATGTTTTCCGCGCCTCACCCTTCTCTCGGTCTCCCCCAGCTCCGTCTCAAAATGCAAACCCAGAAGTCGCTGGCCCACTTTACGACGCTCTCCCAGTCGGCATTCTGACCGACTCGTCCCTCTCTGCCACTGTAAGGGAGCAATTTCGGGCCTTCAGTGAATTCCCCACTCACTCATTGTGACCTCCAGCTCCCAGACATGGATCCAAACAAGGCGTTTGTGCCAGGATTTGTCCATTCCATTCTTGATCAAAAGAGCAATGCTTCCCACAATTACGATACCAAGGTCAAGAACCGTGTGATTTTCATCGACAACCCGCCAGCCCCCGATGCCCTTCGAGCGGAGCGAAAAGAGAAGCGAGACAAACAGAAGCAAAAACGAAAGGGCAAACTCATGAGCTCAAAGGAACGGCGGGAAAGCGGCGTATGGGACGTGCCAAAGGAGTCTTTCAAGTTTGCAGCGTTCGAACCGCTTCACAAACTGTGGAAAGGGTATATGGGCGAGCTGCTCGACAGCATGAGCCCAAGTCACGACGTGCTCGGAAAGCTCCTCAAAGCTGACTATCACGGCGCGCATTTCACGGTCGTCAAGGCCAAGTGTCCTTCCTTTATTGGGCTGTCGGGCATCGTCATCAAGGAAACCGAGCTCATGTTCTATCTCGTTACCCGCAAGAATCAAATGAAAAGTAAGAAAAGAAAAGCAGCAGAACTTGAAGACTTTGCAAACTTACTGCCCCTCCTATCTTTCTCAAAGTGATAACAAAGAAAAATGCGGTTTTCACGTTCGAAACTAACGGCCAGCTCTTCACCTTGTTTGGCAATCAGTTCCAAACTCGCGCGGGAGAGCGGGTTGCGAAGAAGTACAAAGACAAGGCCACCGTGGACCTTTAGTCTTCGTTTCGGTTAACGTCCGGGCGGAGTCGACTCGTCCGTCTAGGCTCACCTCCTCCTCGCCCAAAACTACAACGTCACGGGCGTCGTCTTCATGTCCAACCGGGACTCGACCGACGAACTGGGTGCAGGCGCATCAGCCTGTCCCTCCACCCACGACTGGATCGACGTCCAACGCGTGTGCAAGCACCTCGACATCCCCTGCGTCCGCGTCGACCACTCGAGGGAGTACTGTTTCCACGTGTTCGAAGGCTTCCTGGACGACCTGAGACACGGAAGGACCCCAAGCCGGACGTTGGATGCAACAGGGAGATCAAGTTCGGAAGGTTCTTTGAGCGCTTCGTGGACGGTGTCGATCAGAGAGTGAGAAAGGCGGACTACATCGCGACGGGTCACTAACGCTCCAAGCCAAGCAGTGTGCGACGCCGAGGAACAGGAGCTGCCCGGGGACCAGACCATTGTAAATAAAAGCAATCAGAACCCCATCCTCTTTTGGTTGATCAAGATTATCACATGAGTCTTGCTTCTGGCGGCAGAAAACGTTGAATTGCGATGGATAGCTATTGACCCTGAACTTCCCGCGATTTGAGTTTCTTCCATGTTTGCGCCGTTTCATGACGGTAGATGCAAACAAAGTGCTACGGGATGCTCCCTCCTCTGCTCCCAGCGATAGCACTGTGATGTGGTCTCGATAGTTGACTACCTAGTGTCGCTGATATTTAGTTGACTACCTGGCGATATGGGATGTTGACTCTGTTGAGCGGCACTGCGGCCAGGCCCTCGTAAGCCGTTTCGACAGCATCTTTGTCTTGTCAGTGTCAGTTTGAGGCTTTGAGGCTTTGAGGTATGCCTCTAGTAGGGTGCATGTACTCTTCTTGTCACTTCGATTTCACGGCGACTTTTGATCTTGCGCCTGTCCACTATGGCGTCTCCTCTACTACTCGAGGCCGCCTTGCGAGACTCGGCATCGCTCCTGAACAATACGCTCGCAACACTTGCGTCAATGGAAGCGCAATCCGCCGACCTGCTGCTCCAGATGCTGCCTCTACAACAGAAGCGACAGCAGCAAGGCGGACACCCCCAACCGCATCAACACCCTGCGTTCGGCAGGCCACTTAGTAACACGCCATCGCAGCATCGCTTCGTCACTCAACCGTCGGGTCGTCGTCATCCTTTGGCGATCAGCCGATCCGCGGCATATAGCGATGACGCTGTCAACGAACGCAGCGAGAACGATCACGTGAACACGCAAGTTGCCGACACCTCGAGCTTTATCTTGCCGCAAAGCATTTTCGAAGAGACAACACCTCATCCGACGATGGCGAGACCTTTTCGACGGCCTGTGGAATCCACGAAGGAGATACCGTTAGGTGCTTTTACACTGGGGCAGGATGCTAGCCGTAGCCGGACGGAAATCGAGCGGGAGAAGTTAGCTGAGCAGGATGCCCTGGCTAAGGAAATGAAAGCTATTCGAGAGAAGAGTCTGGCACTCGAAAAACCCAAAAGATTTCACCGCCAATGGGTTTGGGCAGAGAAGCTCGTAGCAAAAGTCAAAAGCGGGATACCCCACGACTCACCGTGGAAAGATCGCTGGGATTTCTTCGTTTCATGTAAGCTCTGAGCCGAAATTACATTGCGGGAGCCTTTCCCTAAGAATCTTCTTTATGTCTTTCAGTGACCTACTGGTATGCATTGACGGTGCTTCCTGTATATCTATCCTTCGCCGAAGCCACTGTCAGAATGCCGAACGCTGGTATACCGTGGATATATACCGCTTCCTGGTCGCTTGACACTCTTCTGTCCCTCTTCACCCTTCACCACCCCCCTCGGCATCACATCGAGTCTGCACCGTACACCTTACGGCGGTCGTTTATCCATCGTCTCGTCCGACCAACGCTTTACATCGATCTCATTACAATAGTGCCGTATGACCAGATCTTTACCCAGACGGGTTACACGCCTGCCTTGTTCATGTGTGTCCGACTTCTCAGGGTTCCTTTCCATCTTTTCGAGATCTTGAGGGAGAACAGAATCTACCACCTTCTGAATGGTCGCATAGCCTCAGCTCTGGGACTCAACAGTGCCCATTCTCGCATCATCATGTTCTTTGGATGGCTCGTTTGGTACCTTCACATCAATGCATGCTTGACCTACTTTATCGGACAGCTATCGAAGTATACCATGCAGAGTTGGAGCCAGGTCGTGTGGGCCATCACGGCTCCTCTATGGACGCAGTACTCGTGGGCTGTGCTGATGGCGGTAGGAAACTCGTGGCCGTTCACCATCCCGATGAAGTAAGGATCTTCATGCCGTACCTCGAAATTCACGAAAAAAACGTCCAATACTGATCGGGTTTTTTCTCGGTCGTCTGATCCAGCCCAACGATCCCCTCCGAACTCTGGATGCACACGATCTTCGTGTTCACCGGTGCGCTCCTCACCGGAACCTTGACGGGTTTCATCCAAGCGTCTCGCGTGGACATGGACCCTCCAGCACGTCTGTACCGTGAGAACCTCGATCAGGCGAACCAGTATCTTGCCAACAAGGCCATGGACGAGCACACTCGCTCGCAGGTCAGGACGTACCACCATCTGAAGCTGAGGGGGAAGGTGTTCGACCATGGGTTAGTGGAGGATCTCAATCCTTATCTACGTATGGTGAGTTCTGGGCGGTCCTGGTAGCTTGGGGGCATCAGAGGGGGGGGGGGCGGAGGGGCTTTCCGCCTGCTAACCAGATGGTTGTATGGTTTTCTTGAAAGAGAGTGGCGGCGGGATCCTATTCGCATCTTCTTCTCCCTGTGCCCTTGCTCTCGCATCCGGACGAAAGAATTCAGGGTCGATTATGTCTCGGTCTCGTGGAGCGCTTTGCCATGGCAGGAGAAATCATCTATCTGATTGGATCGCCGTCGGATCGCGTCTTCTTTATTGAAAACGGCACAGTCGAGATCATCGATGAGAACAGGACGCGGACGGTACTGACTAGTGGGGCTCATTTCGGAGGTGAGCGACTCTTGACCATGTGGGATACGGTAATTACATGATTCATCTATGTTGTTGTCAACGCTGCAGAGTCCGCTTTGACGGACACTTCACCACGGGATCACACGGTGAGGGTTGTTTCAGCGTCCCATATCCACTCGCTGGAACGGACTTGGTACGAAGAGGCAGCTGGGTACTTCCCAGAGCTGGCCGCGCTGGCGACTGGATCGTCCATGGTTTGAAGAGCACGCGCTTTTGTAACTACTGTACAAACTGAACTGCTAATTTGTCAAGAACCTTCATATGATATTGAACAGCCGAGCTGAATATTTACAAGCGAGGTATGTTATGTGAATGTACGGGAACTGTGTCAGTGAATGAATGCAAGCTAGTCTACGCCAAAAGAGTTGTAAGCCCCAAGAAGGCTACGCCAATGTTCATAAGAGTCGTGTCAGGAAGGAAGGATGGTACACCTGCGGAAGTCGCGGTCTTTGTCTGCGCCAAGGCAGCCGGAGAAGCGGCGGCAGTCATTCCCACAGTGGGATTCGATGGGAAAAAGTTGGAGGTGGTCGCGACGTTCCCATCGAACAGCGACTGCACGTTGAGGAGGGTGTTGGGGTCTCCAGTCAAAGTACCAGACAGCTTGCCTGTCACCGCCGCAGCCAGCAGCGCGGATTTGACGGCAGCGGGTGTCAGCGTCGGGTCCACAGACAGGGCGATAGCAGCCGAGCCGGCGGTGTGTGGGGAGGCCATGCTGGTTCCGTCGAGTACCTGGTATACGTTGGGCCCGAGGTTCCAGGAACTACGGATGCCGACTCCGGGGGCGAAGAGGGTGACGCAGCGACCCGAGTTGGAAAAGGTAGCTCTGGCATCGGCGGTACTGGCTGCAGCTACGGTGATGACTTTCGCTAGGTTGGCGGGAGAGTCGAGGCACGCATCGTGGGCGTCATTCCCTGCCGCAGCGACGACCGTGATGCCGGCGTTGACGGCTGCGAGAGTGGCCATGTCCAATGCTGTAGACTTGGGTCCACCGATGGACATGTTGATGACGGATGGGCGACCGCTTGCGGCCACGGCCTTGACCACCCACTGAAGTCCCATGATGACATTGGAGGCGGGACCGGACCCATCGTCGTCGATGACCTTGACAGCGATGATGGTGACATTGGGAGCGACACCCACGGTCCGTCCCCCGATGGTGCCGGCTACATGGGTACCATGCCCGACCACGTCGGTCCCAGTCTTGTTGACCGAGAATGATACGCCCACGGAAGCGCGACCACCGAACTCGGAATGGGTTGTTAGGAGTCCAGAGTCCAAAACATACACATCGACGCCTTGGCTAATCGATCCAAAACGATGAGATAAAGTTAGTATACATGAGGAAGGCCAGCATCTGATATGTACCACTCACCCAGCAGGGCCTCTCGGTGTGTACGAATTGTCGAGGGGCAGGCTGGTCTGATCAATGCGGTCGATGCCGACCGAGCCCACCGTAGTCGGCACTTGGGACAAGAGGATGAGGTGATCGTCCTCAACGTGATTGACTTCAGGTCGAACGGTAACTTTGGCCCGAAGATCGGGCGAGAGCTCCGCAGCGTACCCGTTAGGAAAGACGCAGTGAAGCGACGAACCCTTGCCCATGGAAGAGTTAAGCCACATGTAATGGTTTACGTCTGTGTACGGCGTTAGATCTACATCGTCTAAAGCCAGTGATCTTTGGAGATTTTCTCACATTGGTCGTCCGTTAGGTTTCCGAGAGTAACGATGGCCCAGTTGGGCAATCTACCATCTACTTTTAAGCCGGGGGCAGATCTGCCCGCGTGCCCGGTAGGTAGCCATGCGGATAGGGCTGGGGTGTTCGCCCAGTAAGATGGCACCGCCGCTGATTCGGAAGAAGAACTTGCAGCCGAAGCAACGGCTGCAACTGCCGTCACGAAAGCCAGGATAGATTTCATCTTTTGAGGACAGGAAGGCGATTGAGAGGGTGCGGACGGGTGGTGACGCTTGCGGAACACGAATGGCAGGCAGGGTAACAGAAGAAGACTCAAGAGTCACTGGCCGCAGCGAGGTCTAGCGACCCAAGTCACGGAAGGAATGTTCAGATTGTAAAGAACGTTGTAATAGAATCGATGCAAGGATGAGAAGGCGAGGACGGTGTGACGGGATCGTCGGTAGTAAAGAGGTAAGGAAGACACGGCCCTGTGCTGGGTGCTGCCGCCGATCTCTCTCTCTTTCTCGCTCCAATGGAACGATGCCTTGGCGGGAACCGCCGCAAGTCAAATGGGAAGCCCTTGTAATTGTGCTCTCTGCTCCTTAGTGGTGCGAATCGAAACGGCGAGGAAAACCGGATACACACGGGGGGGAAGCTCCAGCGTTTCAGCGTTTCAGCGTCGAATTGACAGACCGCGTCGAGACTCCGACAAGCAATATTGGCAGCACAGCCTCTTTGACAGCGAGCCGCTCACAGCTTCCGTCAAGTATGATTCTCATGCTATTACGGAAACGGGAAAGCAGACGACAAGATCTGGTTGGCTTTGCTAGAGTCGAACCTTTCTTCCTCTCACAAAGAGATGCAGTGCTTCGCCTGGATGGCTCTGCGCAAATACTTGTTTGCGTATGCCAGGGTACCATGCTTGTCGCTTCAGTAGAATCAACGAAAACAAGACTGCTCATTGGAATCCCCACTACCACTCAAGATCTTCTGGTCGCACTGGATGTGGTAGTGGCACGATGCTCTCCTTCCTCGTATCTCGTGGTAGCGCCTTTCTCATATCTGCAAAATGGTGCGAGTAATCAGCGGGCATCAGACATGGCAATTGGGAGAGCAGACGTACCGAAGCCATCTTCGGGGTCCGGCCCAGTATAGTACTCAAGGACCCTTCGGTACACCGTGTAGCCAAACTTCTCATACATGCTTATGGCGACCTTATTGGACACCCGCACGAACAAGTCAACGAAGAATCCGCTATAGCTTGTTGGGAGCAACTGTCAGGGCCAAGTCGGAATAAAGAACGGCCAGAGTTCTCCTCTCTTTCTCACATCTTCTCCGAGACCACCTCCAAGATGTTCATGAGCTCCTCGGCCAACCCGAGTCTCCTGTACTCGGGCGCAACGGTCAGGGCTGTGACGTGCCCGTGCCAGAGCTTTCCTTGTCCTTCCGCTTTTCCCATCACTAAACAAGAGGGTTGGCGCCCGTTTCGTCGGGAAGAGCATCCACGATCACCAAGTGGCGTACCGTAACCCATGCACGCTCCGTTGGGAGCTTCCGACGCGACAAAGTAGTCTGGCCATTGTGCCATATACTGCAGATAGAAAGATATGTTGTACTGCAGTGGATATCGAATGAGACCTCCACTTTTCAAACGCTCGCAGAATCGCTAGGGGTCGTTACGGTTTCGGTCAGGGGGTCCAGGTTGCTGCACGGGACGAAGGGGCAGTGAGCTCATTTTATGTCCTCGGAAACTTCCGCATCCCACAAATTACATACACATTATTGAACTTGAACAGGTCGTCTGCTACGAACCGCCGCGAAGTCGTCATAGTGGCTGCTCAGTGATCTGGTGAGTCGCCGATTGTTTACACTGCACATGTAAACCTCCAAAAGAACAATGCACTTTGTCAAAGGGCTGTGCTGGAGCTGTGCCACGAAAAGGCACAGTCGCTTCTGTATCGCGTTTAGAAAGGTTCGGAAAAGTAGAACCACTTCCAAATCTGGCTAGCCAACTGTGCAAGGGCAGAACCAGCACCATGTGGCACGAAGCAGTAGGTTTCGGAACTAGTTTAGAGGTGGAGGTGTCGAGCAGAAGTCCTGATCCACGATTTCCCTCCAGCGGAAGCAGGAGAAAAAGATGACGGCGACGATGGTCGACCTCAAAGCTCGTGCCCAAAGAAGAGCTCAATATTTCAAGGTGCGTTGCGGTAAAAGACAGTTTCACGGCGTGCAACATGATTGGACTCATATGACAGCAACTTGCAGGCGAGGTTGGGCGACCCGACCCAACTCCTACGGATAGCCGGAACCGAATTGCGAGTTTATGCGGACGTACAGCAGTTCCAATATCACGAGAGCGAGGACAACCTCGTCAAATGGCAAGGGGACGGAGTCACGAAGATTGATCGGTCAGTCATGTTCACCCGCACGCTGCTTGGATATAATCGCATCTAACTGACTGTCTGATTCTGCAGATTTGATGCTCGCCAGCTGCTCGATTTCCTACCGACGACTACTCCAGCAGCACAATCCTCAGTCGATGAGGAGGAGGAGATGGAAGAGGAGCTTGCTTTTGAGCGCTATTGCGACCTGATCGACCACGCCCGTCTTGACAGTAGGCACCGCATGTTGGACCGCGGATCGGGCAATATGATGCTCAGCTGATGTTCGCGGTATGATGTCAGAATCGGAAAGCGAGATCGTACAAATGATCGACGAGGGCTGGAACCACCGGCTGGTTCAACGGGATAGCCTCAACGAATCGGAACACTTAGTTGAGGAGACGAAATCATCGGGAGCGCGATCTGGGGCGGCAATCGGATACGATTACAGCAAGCCCAACCCTCCTGCCACCGACTCCACAGAATCCTCTGATGATGGCGATAATACCGATGAAGTTCCACCTCCTCCTAGCCACGTTTTCCCCGTTATCCATCAAGAGGGCTTACTGGGAAATCTCGACCAGTTGAAGGACGATGAGATCACAGCTTTGAACGAAATGGGGCAGCCGTTTGGCATTCAAAATCTTTACCGCTGTCTCCGCGTGATTAAACGTGAACAAGAGGAGGCAGAGTGGAGAGGATTGAAACTGAATCCTGCCGGAAAGGTGAGTCAACTGCTTGTAAATCACATGTCGTCATGTTGTCCCCTTTTTGAAGGTTTATATGTCTTAGACAAGCGACCGCAAGCGAAGAAGTCGAAAAGGTTCGGGCACTCTTGCAGTTCTTGCTCGTAGACCTTCGCGCTCTCCTCCCCCGTTTAGACGCGCTAGCCCGTCGTACGAGCCATATGGAAGGTTGGCATCGGTCGCTCCCTCTGTTTTGCCTCTTTATTTGCTAACCCTTTTGGTCCTGTTAGCACTTCGCCGAACCGGCGCAGAGGCAGCGAGTCTGAAGGTGATTCGGAGGATTCGGAAAACTCGGAGCAGTGAGTTCGCGAATGCCAGGCTGAATGCGCCGAGAAGCGGAACGACTGATCAAGCTTTTGCCTCATGCAGCATAACCGCCTCGAAAGCGAGTCCCTCCGCTGCAGTACCCGCCAAGAAGCCGCCGGCACCGACAGGCCCCCCTGTGCGCATGACCCCGTTGGAACGACTAAAACTGAAGGCTCAGATGGCGCTCGAAAAACAAAGTCAGACCAGCCCCGTCCACTTCGCCGTCATATATCGAGTTTCCATAGCCATCACAGCGTGACAACAGCTGACGTTTACTTTCTCGTGCAGTTCGTGCGGATGCCGCCAAACAGGAGTCCAAGACACACAACACCAAGCTGCAAGCCCGTGGGCTTAGGGACGTAATCGCCAAACCCGGCTTGAGCGCCGTGAAAAGCGCGAGCGAATCGGCTCAACGTTTGAGTAAGGGCCAAGGGCAAGGCGCTGCTGCAATATCGTCGCCGCCTAAGCGATCGCGATCGAAAGCCCGGTCCGCATCTCGGTCCCGTTCTCGTTCTCGTTCTCCAAGAGATGCGAGGAGGCGCCCACGCACAAAACAATCCCGGAGCCGCAGCCCGCCATCGCGATCAAAAGCTACATCCCGGTCCGCATCTCGTTCCCGTTCCCGTTCTCCAAGAGATGCGAGGAGGCGCCCACGCACAAGACAATCCCGGAGCCGCAGCCCGCCATCGCGGGAACGGGGCCACCGCTCTAGGTCGCGAAGCAAGTCCCGCTCTCAAAGGTTGACTTCTGGCCCCCGATCACGTTCCAGGTCCATATCTATCAATTCTAGCTCCCGACAACGCAAAAGAAGCCGACGGTCTTCCGGGAGCCGGTCTCGGTCGCGCCGGTACTCGCGGTCACACTCTCGAGAACCGCGGAACACGCGGGCGAGAGATGGTAAGGAACGACTTAGACACCGGAGCCGGTCAAGAGAGAGGTCTCGCGACGGACGGCGCCGCTGGTAAACACGGGCCATTACTTGTTTCTAGCCGAGGATGATTATTGTGTGTACACAGGCAGAAAGCCGATATCTCCATTTTCCCATGCAATAGTAAGCAGAGCTCCTCTTCGGAACTCGTTCGCAAAGCGCAACACGGCCGGTCGGGGCTGAATCGTCGAAGACTTCTTGGTCGATGAGGGATCCGGATCGTTGAAGGGATCTTCGACGGTAGCAAGCGATTCCTGAGTTTTTTGGTGAGGGGAATGCGGATGGGACGCCTTGGCGTGCCATTGCGGCCCACGTACGTAACCCCTTTCCCAAGAATCAATCAATTGCGAATGAGGGTCAAGATCTCAACCAAGCTTGCTCTTACGTGAGACCGATGGCCGGAAGTGGGCTAAGGGAGAGTTGGAACAAAGCAACGACCTCGGCTCCGGGATGTGACCCTTCAAATGCGACTGCGAGGCGTTTGCCAGTGGGGTCTATGGTGAATTGCTTGATGCTGCCTCCGATCCTGAGGAAGAACGTGACGTAACGTCAGTAAAACAGATTTAACTGTCTGGAAGGGAAATCGGGCGTACGTTGCTCCAAGGCGTTGGGAATCAAAGTATGGTAGTCTTAGCCGATCGACATTTTTTGTGTCTGAGTCCACAAGGTGATATCGGTGGACATGAGTTGTCGATATAGCAACATGATATAAAGAGGCCGTACCTAAACTCGGAGCAACGCCGTTCATCTGCATAACATTGATGCTTCGGGCCCCCTCAATAGCAAACATGAACATGCGGCTATCTGGCATCCAACAGACAGACTGGAAGCACGTGCTACATCAGTTTGAGGTCTTGCAATGAAATGTACTTTCTGTTGAACACTCACGTAGGGACGTCTGCTCTGTACAGTCCGAATGATGGAGTCCCAAGTGCGCGTTTCATAGATGCGAAGATGATTTCTGGCAGATAAATGGCAGGCGTTGGATGAATGCATGTGGATAAATGGCAAGGCTGCCGGTGTCCTCAACGCTGTACGTACGATGTCTGGATCAAGTAGTCTCCGTTGGGACTCCATGCGAGCCCGTTGGTCGGACCCCCGGGACGAGTGATCGAAGTTACCGAGTCAAGAGCTGGATCCCAGATAAGCAGAACCGAGCTGGTGCCGGATGCTGCTGCCAAAAGACGACCGTCGGGAGACCATGCTAGAACCGATATGTCGTTGTTTTGCGTGCTGTTCGGAGGCCGAAGAAGGGTCATCCAACCATAGCAGCCGATCGATTTGTCAAAGAAGTCCGGCACTCCTCGGTAATCATTTTGTCGAATAGGAGCCGGATCGAAGATGAGTCGCCACAGACACACTCCATGTCTGTTAAGTACCATAGCTCGGTCAGTGAGATGGATGGTTGCTTACAAAGATTGTTCCACAGTACCTCGAGGCAACCGCCAGCATTGTTCCCACTTGGGGGTTCCATTCGAGTGCAGTGATTCCTTGCTGATACTCGTGCCTCAGACCGGACGGAGGCGTTGGATGCCAACCTGCAAGGTCATTTTCCCATTAAAAACGGCGACTCGCTTGGGGAGAGCGAATCTGTCCAGCTCACTTTCTGAGATAAGATCGTATAGGTGAACGCTATCCTGGCGATGGGCAATGGCCAGCACCTGCCGGCTGTGATGCCAAGCAAGGGCCCTGATAGGGCCATCATCTCGTGTTTTCGGTGTGATCCTGCGGCTGCTGATCTGGCGATATTGCTATTGAACATGAGTGACAAGGTTTACCGAGCTTGTTGCGTGAGGTGTACGCTACCACTTGAAAGTTTTGAATGACAGACAGAAGCGCAGCCGGAAGCTGGGACAGGCTCTGGGTGATCCCGCTCGTTGTCCAGCTAATGTTTCCCCATCTATGGTATAGATGAGATAACCGAGAACTTCCAAACAGCATCCTTGACCGTGCCCTGTTCGTACCGCTTGACAAGCGTATCCACAAAATTGACCACCGTCTCCTCCATGGCGTGGGAATGATCTGTTTCTCGCAGCCGTGCCACAGGGATGGCCACGTTTGCAGGATCCTTGAAGTCATATGGTAACTTCAAGGCAGGATACATGACACCCTAACAGAAGGATGTGAGGGTTCGGAACCACATCTGATCCACGTCACGGATGGCCCGATACCTCTGCATTGACGTATTTGAAGAGGGCTGGGTCGTCAGAACTCCTGTTCTGTACTGGAAAAAAGCGGGACCGGCATCACAAAACAGTTCATGGAGGCTTCCAGCGGGCAAAGTGACGATGAGATGCTTTGAGTGGGTAAGATAGTCCTACCGACGTGGCCTCCAAGCTCCGCGATGGAGATGGCCTCTTCTTCGGGGACGTCCCGGTCGCGTTCTGTCACCAAGCAACGGGAAGGTGGGTGGATCGTTCAAAAAGCCAAAAATGCTGGAAGCAGCTTCATCCGAACTACCTTGCGCTGGCATGTTGAAAGTCTCTGGCAAGCTTTTATTCTGCTGGTCTATGCCCTGCTGTTCTTGTATGGAGAACGACTTTGTCCGAAATGATCTTGCCAGACCTTCTCATGCGAGGAAAGGTTCTGGTATATGGAGCACGAACCCAGGTCCCCGGGCGGCGGGATGGATCCGGAGACCGCCAAGAGCAAAAGGCGGAGGCCGTCGCTTTCCCAAGGCTTCTCGCCTTCCTTTCGTCACACTTCTTCGACCCCCATCTCTCCACTTCAAGGTTCACCCCTTGCGACCCTCCACGCTTGCAGAAATGACACCGCAACCAAAGATCGCCCCGTCCATGCTTGCCTCGGACTTTGCATGTCTGAAGGACGAGGCACATCGGATGGTCAGCTGCGGCGCTGACTACCTTCACATGGACATCATGGACGGGTGAGCAACTGCAAGATCGGCTTTCGGAAAGAAGGTTTTCTTACCCGCTACTTTACAGTCATTTTGTTCCGAACATGACCATGGGGCCTCCTGTCGTCAAAAGCCTTCGAAAGCACACGGATGTTTTCCTTGGTACGATGATTTGCAGAAAGTGGCTGGGATGGGAGTGAGAGGGAGCGAGCTACTCATCTTCTCGCCCTGGAGTAGACTGCCACATGATGGTCTCCAACCCCGAACAGGTAAAGCGGACGTGCGAACTTCCGATACTTTGTCGTCATCCCTGACGCTCCACCTCTCCGCCATAGTGGGTGGACGATTTCGCAAAGTCTGGCGCATCCTTATACTGCTTTCACGCCGAAGCCACCTCCGACGCTTCTTCCCTCATTGACGCCATCCACGCTGCGGGCATGAAGGCCGGCATGGCCGTGAAGCCCAAGACACCCATCTCGGTCGTGTTTGATGTTGCACACAAGCTCGACCAGGTCCTCGTCATGACCGTGGAGCCAGGGTTCGGCGGACAGAAGTTCATGGCCGAATGCATACCCAAGGTGAAGGAGATCAGGGACAGGTTTCCGGACCTCGACATCCAGGTCGACGGAGGAGTGGGTCCCGACAACGTCGACGTGGCGGCAAAGGCAGGGGCGAACGTCATCGTCGCCGGAACGAGCGTGTTTGGAGCAAAGGAAGGCCCGGAGGTGGCCATCAGGAAACTCAGGGAGAGCGTGCTCGAACATGTCACCAACAAGAAGGCGTAGAGGTCGATCATACAAAGCGCACAACGCTCTTGACATTGTGGTTATAGTCAAGTGGCCCATGACCAATATACATATTTTGCCTGCTGGAAACCGCATATCGCAGCTCTCCTGACAATCTAAAAATGCTCGCGATAAAATATGGCCATCGATCTCGTCACCGCAACCGCAGCTTGAGCCTGAATGCATCGACCCCGTTCAGGTAGTATCGGGCCAGCCGCTTGTCCCTGATGAAGCCGAGGTTCTGATACAGTCCCAGCGCCCCGAGGTTAGTCTCTTCGGCCTCCAGGACCACCTCGTCCGCCTCTCGCTCCTGCATCATGGCCACTGCCATCTGCACCAGATCAGATCCTAGTGCAAACGTCGACCACTCTCGTTAGTAAGGTGATAATGAAAGCAATCTATCTCGGTGCCATACCGATCCCTCGCTTCCGGTAGTCCTTTGACACTGCGAGCATGCCAATGTATCCTCTCAGGGTATCCTTGTGCTCGTCCAGCTTGCATATGATCACGCCGATGATCTCCTCGCCCTCCAAGGCCAAGAAGCAGAGCTCTGGCCAGTTGTGGATGAAGTATCGATACGTGTAGATTGAGTATGGCTCTGACAGATCCGCCTCTATCAATGC
Organism: Thoreauomyces humboldtii; assembly: GCA_027596035.1. Lineage (NCBI taxonomy): Eukaryota > Fungi > Chytridiomycota > Chytridiomycetes > Spizellomycetales > Powellomycetaceae > Thoreauomyces > Thoreauomyces humboldtii. Next base: position 58,674 of record JADGJA010000021.1, read on the forward strand.
CGTCATGGCAGGTAGCTGAGCTTCCGAGTCATAAGGGACGTAGAGCATCTTGACGTCCTCAGACCGGACCGAAGTTCGAGGATGCGACAAAATCGCTCCTTAGAGAAAGGATCAGCGCCAGCGGTTTCCCCACGTTCGGAACCCGGTACTGTACCGGTACAGTGGACACTCCTCTTCCCCCTGTCGTTTGGGCTGCTGCATGCATGCATGACAGAGGTCAACCAACCAACTACCTAACCTGGACTCGGTTGCCATCCTCCAACCTCTCGTTTCTCCTTGTGACCGATCGGCTACCTACCAACACAGCTTCTGTCTTTCGGCGTTGGTGCCTGCATTGTTCCTTGCGGGAACCCGTAAACTCCCCCTTACCGCCAGAATGGTTGAGGTAGGCCACTTCCCTCCCCCAGAAAGTCATTCGAGGCTCTGGCACTTTTCCGAACCTCTTTGGGCGCGGAAGCCAACGTTTCCCCAATACCACAGAAAAACCGATCGCCAGCTCGAAGGACAGTGACAAAGGCTGGTACGTCTTGCCAGTGGTCTTCGTTCCCTGTGGCTTCCCGTTCTTACTGAGCGACATTGCTTGTAGAGTTACCGTTGGTTGCTCCCAGCCGCTCCACTCAGCAATACGAGGAGTACTTGAAGCGTTATGAGCTTCTCCTGGAGTTGTGCGTGACGTCGCCTGCTCTTGTGCGCTGTGCTTGACCGTTAACATATGCTCATGCGTCTAGCAAGCACATGAAGTCGGAACACAACTGTCCACCAGGCATTTATCTACGACCTGCACCGGACAATCTTTACGGTATATCCACTCTCATTGCAATCGCACTGCCATTCCACCCTTGAAAAGCTCACATGACTACCTGTCCTGCCAGCCTGGCACGGCACCCTCTTCTTGCACCGAGGTTTCTACAAGGAAGGCGTATTCCAGTTTGTGATTCGGATACCACCATCCTACCCCTCATGCGATACACCCCCGACGGTCCAGTTCACCACCGATATGTTCCATCCGCTTGTGGCGAGGGACGGGAGCTTTAATCTGACGGCCCAATTTCCGGTTTGGAGGGCAAGACGGGATTACATCGCACACGTGCTGCACTACATGAAGAACGCCTTCAAGGAGGCGGTCCTGGATGGTCTGGAAGGTGAGGGGTTGTGATGTGTAGGTCGTCAGTGCTTTGATCGTAGCGCTCATGTTTCCTGCTCGCAGAGGAAGCGTGCAGCAACAGAGATGCTTACCGAATCTTCCACGACGAACGACCGCTGTTCGCGAAACTTGCCGCGCAATGTGCTCAGCTGTCGGTCTCGGAAGCCATCTTGTTCGATGACGCGGACGCGAGCGCCGTAAGGTTCTCGCCTCTTGCCGACGATCATTTCGACGAGATCAAGGCACAGATGATCGCCAGTTTGGTAAGTCTGATAACGCAGGTGGGCTGCTTGATCTTTCTTGCGGCCGACTGATCTCTTTTGTGCAGTCACCTCAGACGACATCGTAATTTCGCATTTCGAAGCGTCCGTGCTGGACATGGCGCTGACGAACCACCCGGCCGGCTGGGATTTGGGCCTCAATAGTGTATCGTGCCAGGAGTTCCTGTAGTGTGGTTCAAATCATACCTGCTGTAACAGACACTTCTTTCACCAATTGGGAATTCCCTGGGAGCTTCTCCTTGAACAGTCTTCGATACACGGAAACCCTCGCCACTGGCACACTTTAGAAGTATAAACATGAATTGTATATGCAGTATCAAAATGTCTTTTAGTTCGACTTGTCCCCTTTCTTCGCCTTCGCAGCCGCTTCCTCCACATGTACGGTTTCCTGGATTTCCCGAATCTGTTCGAACGCTTCTTCCGCGAGCTTCTTCCCTTCAGCAGCCACACGCTTGATGTCCTGGATGATCTCGCCGTGGCCCTCCTTTTCAGCCTCGTTAGCGAGAGCCAGAATCTCGTCCATGGCCACCTACGCGCGCAAAGTAGAACGAAGGGATCAGTACGACCGCCCGCAATCGAGCGGGAAAAGAAAGGTGTGGGAGCCATACCACGCCGTCTCCGTCAGCGTCGAGCTTCATGACAATGCGCTTGATTCGCTCGTCGTCGGGGTGATCCCGGATGGTCTTGAGGGCCTCCTCCAGGTCGGCGATGGTGATCTTGCCTTGCTCGTCGGGACGGACAAGGTTCAGGCTGGAACCGATCTCCTCGTCGATCTTGGCGAGCTCGGCCTCGATCTTGTCGACCATCTTGTCGATCCGGACGCCGATCCGGTCCGAGACGTGAACTGGGTCCTTCTGCGTCACTTGCTTGAGCTCCTCGATGTCCTGACATCGCAGAAAAGGAAGAAAGGTTTGGGATGCTTTCCAGGAACGTGGTCGAACGTGTCATAATGTTCCTACCTCCTTGAACTCCTTTCGACCGTCCTTCAGCTCTGACAATTTTTCCTTCACGTCCTCCAAGGCGGAGAGTTGAGTCAAAGTTTTCAGCGCATCGCTGAGGCGTTGAAGCTCCTCGTCGGTTATTTGCAACGAATCCTCGTCGGTCACCGGCACTGCGGCTTCGGCAGGGGTCTAAGGAAACGCGTCAGCCTCATTTTCCGAGATGCCCGGAACGAAATCCCCATTGATCTGGGCGTACCTGTGAGCTGTCGGTCTGAGCGTCAAGGGGAATGGCAGACTCGGCTACGGCTTTAGCGGCGGAAGCTTCGTGTTCGTCCTTCGCGGCCTTCAGGGCGGCATCCTCCTCCTCCTTCGCTTTCTTCGCAGCCGCAATTGCCTGCGCGTCTTGTGTCAGTTACGGACATCCGAGCGTGCGCATGAACGAGACCAACTCACAGCCTCCTGCTCCAACTCATCCTGGATCAGCTCTTCCTGCTCCTGGAGCACGCTGAGCCTCTGCTTGTACGTGGCCGATCCTTCGGCCTCAGAGATGCTCAACTGCGCCTCGTTCACGACCTGGTGAGGCAGCGAAGACAGGGTAGCCTGCAGCGCCTCAGCATTGCCCTTGAGAGCCTCCGACTTGTCCGACGGAATCCTCGTGTCCATTTGGAAAGCACGGGACAGGATCAGTAGGGCCGACGAGACGTTGTGTGTCACATGCAAATCCACCCATTGTTCGAGTTCCGCCCGCATCCGCGCTGGAGATACACCCGACGTTCGGATGCCCCGAGAGATGCAAACTTGCTGCAACTCTGGTAAAGAGAGCTTGTCGGGTCCGCCCTCTGCAAGAATGACCTTGTCGTCCTGCTCGAGATACGACAATCGGCGTTGGATCTGATGGCGAAGGAAAGTATCGGTTCCGAAGGCTTGTATGTTCATGTACTTGGCCATGCTGACGAGTTGAGGACGCGACAAACTGTTGAGCGTGAGCTCGTCCGGGAACTTCTTCGCGATTCGCATGATCTCTTCCGAGGCAACAGGCTGGCCGCTGGAACGGCATTTGTTGAAGAATTCGGTGAATTCTTTCGCGGCAGCGGCAGCGGATGTGCCTGACACCGAGACATCCTCAACGGTCTCCTGCAGGAATCGCGCCATCTCCAATCGCATTTTCAACAGCTTCTTCTTCTTCTCCTCCTGGAGACAGATCGCGCTTGATAAGCATAAGCGTAAGCATCGTTCGAGAAATCGGCTGCCCTACCTCTTGGAACTTGCTTTCGAACGTGCTGGGAAGCATATTTGGGAACAGCTTCAGCAAAATAGGTAACGCTAGCTCCATGAACGGAATCAGAAGGATGATGACGAAGGGTACCAGACGAAGCAAATCGCTTGTGGTGCGCTTCAACTGAAACATGGAAGAAGTCAGTTTGGAGGAATCAAAAAGAATGTACGAGTTCGTGCTACGAACCTGTCTGTGTTCTCTCCGTGAAAGGCCCCCGCCCTTGAGCAACTTGACAAGCAGTCGACTCGAGATGCTGATTTCAGTGCCCAGGAGCTTTGTGCCATGCCAGTAATGAAGAGCCTCTTCCTTTATGCGGAGACCGATGGATTTCTTCGGTGCTACCGCAGGAGGTGCCGATACAACATTGGCGTCTGGAGCGGCGCCAGCTGCGGCAGCAGCCAGCACGGAAGCTGCAGCGATCTGCTCGTCCTTTGCCTCCCTGATCGCTTTCTCTACAGGTGTTTCTTGCTTTGCGGGCTTCGGGGCGCTCGAGGAAGCGGCCTGAGCAGAGTCAGGCGCTCGCAGCAGGTGAAGGTTCGCAGAGAGAGTGAGAAGCTGGTTCACTGGCGCAATCGCGGTCGGTGCGTCGACCCATGGCCTCAGGTCCGAACTTTGAAAACGGGCACGGGATGTTGATGACAATGACCGCCCAAGCGTGGATTGAAAAGGTTGAGAGACGGAAGCGCGTGTTGATGGCGGTGCGGGGCGATGCGTCAGCGTCTTTCGCGCTGCTCCGAAAGCTGCGGCGGGTTGTGAGCTGAGAAACGCTTGTCCGGCTGGCGTGCGGGAGAGGAATGCCGATCTTGCGAATGCTGAGCGCGTCCCGGCGGCCGCTCTTCCGCTGAGCAGGCTCCGCGAATACATGTTGGTGGAGTGAGTCGGTAACGAGACAGCAAGTCGGTGGTTCCTCTTGCTTGATGATACGCCGGGTATAGTATACAAGTGCAGAGCTTCACAATGTGGTGGATGTCACTGGGCAAAATAAAATGCAAGGTTCCGAACAAGAACCCGGGAACAAGAACCAGGAAAGCTCACCAGCGTTCGGCAGTCAAGGAAGGGGTGCTTGCTCTCTCTCTCTCCTCTCTTTCTTTTTTGGCGATCCCCCCACAAAACTTGTAATAGTTCGCACCTCGAGCACCTCGCCTCGTTCACGCAGCTGTTGCCCACTTTCTTTCGACGACTTGACACTCTTTCAAGCAAGTGCCCCGACGCTTTCCCTTCCCTTGAGCTTATCCCACCCCATCAAGTAGCCTGCTCAACCCGGCACTTCTTTCATCGGACGCTCCGTACAACGCACACCGATCGGGTTTCTTGCCCCTCGCCCACCTTCCTTTCATATCCATAAGCTTCCATTCGCCATGGGTCGTCCAGGCCAAGGTCCGAGCAGCTATGGCGGCAATCCCAACGTCACCTACAAGAAGCAGCTCGGCCTGCAGAAAAAGCAAAACAATCCCGGGATATCAAAGAAGCACGAGATGATCCGTCGCACAAAGTTCAAGAAGCAGTACCACAACCTGCTCAAGCACGAGGGCCTTGACGTCGGGAAGGTGGGCGGAAGCGACGCCGCTGAAGGAGGAGGAGACGGGTCGGACGAGGAGGAGATCGTTGCGGGGGACGACGGGACGGGCGAGAAGAGGACGACGGAGCCAGAGTACTGGGGCAAGGAACGAGAGGAAGGTCGCGAGCTCGCCCCGAGACCCGACCTCCGTCGTCGACCGAAGGCGGCCGCGTCGACGACGCAGCATGACCCGTCCGGTTTCATCTCCGCCACACTCACGTCGTCATCACCGGGAACCGGTTCCTTGAGGAAGGACGGGAAGGCTCAGGGCAGGGGGAAAGGGGCGGATGCCAAGGCTCATCGACCCAACCCGTACGCCAAGATGGTCGCCGAGGCCGAGCAGCGCAAGCTAGCCCGACAGGCTGCGTTTGACGAGGCGAGACGACTGAAGGATGAGCAGAACTCACAACGGAAACAGTATTACACAAACGTATGTTCAGGAACCGAGTCATTTTGAGTTAGTTCGAGCCTGGCAAGGTGGCTAACCCTTTCGCGGCACGCAGCGAAACAACACACGTGTCAAACTTCAGATGAAGACGCGGAAAGGGCAGCCCGTGATGGCGAACCAGATTTCCCATTTGCTTGATAAAATACAAGGGAAGAAATGATCCTTGATCCTTTTGAACAACGGTGGTGGGAACTAGCGATTATCGAGATGCCAGCCACTCGTGGAATGCGAAACTACGTCTCCAAGGCGCTGCGTAAAGCGCTGTGGTTTTGCTTTCTTCACCTCCGACCAGACACCTATGCACTGCGACCGCTCGTCCTCCCTCTGTTACCGAATCATGTGTATTCCGGAGCCTTCCTCGGTCAGGTGCTTGGCGGTTGTAACCGTGTATCCCGAGGTGGCTGCGCTGCATCTGGTCTCAACTTCTTGACCAGATCCCAGATAGACTGGGCTGATACATTCTCCAGAGTAGGGATGGACGGTCGCAATGCGCGTTGCTGAAGGGCTTCAAAGCCGGTCCTCTCGATAGCGGAGCCTGGCGAGTTTGGCGCGGTGGGTGACGTTGGGGAAATGCTAGGAAAGGCAGGGAATGCCGAGAAATCCAATGGTGCCGACGATAGGGGAGGAAATGGGAACGTTGATATAGAAGTCGATGACTCGGCGTTGTCTGCGTCGATAGGTGGCTCGGATGATGGTAAAGGGGCGAAGAAGTTCGTTTGAGACGAAGGCGACAATAACGGCGCACCAGCAGATAAAACTTTGGAATCTGCCAGTTTTCTTTGAGCATGCCATCCGGGACTTCCGGGTGTGTACACTGTCTGCAGAGGCGGCACAACCACATCTGTTAACGTTGTCACGTGTTGGGGCAGGTCCATAGACGTCTTTGTAGGGCTATCGATACGAGGTCGCTTTCGAGGCGATGTCGGCGTTGCCATAGACGAGCGCTTGAGTCCCATTGGAATAAAGTTCCACGCCTCAGCCGTGCTGACTGGACGTGCGCTGGCCTCTTTGTTGCGAAGAATTGCCAGACAGGTGAGATTAGGCTTCTCGTTTAATAGCTTGACGAGCCGATGAGACGAGCACAGAGGTCGATCCAAAAAGTACAGTGGCAGTAGAAAAAGATGCGCAGCAACTTCTCTGTTGTCAAGAACGCGAACGAATTCGATTCGTTGAGCCTGAAATATGCAAATCAACGATTGAGGTCGGGATACCCGTAATAGGCTCAACTGAATGATAAATCCAACCTTCTTTGAGCTTGTAATATGTTCGAGCAAACGAGCTATAGTCTCGTCAATCCCTCGAAGAATGAACTTCGGCGAAGGCTCCGAGCATAGCTTCTTCAAAAATTCAAGGTTTTTGAGTTGGTGAGGATGTCGAACGAAGTCAAAGCCGACCCCAAATTCGGTTTGAAGTAGAGGGTTTCCTTTACTAATGCGGGTGAGAAATGAAGTCTGTACCACCGATGTGCGCTTGCACTCACATGTGGAGTTTCTCTGTCGTGCGTCCGATGAGTTGAACCTTCCCTAACGCAATTAGTTGTTGCCGATCTTGGGACTTCTCCTCCAGTAAGCCTTCCCAGGCAATGGTTTGCCATTCATGTTCCCCAATGCCGGCGTTTGGGTTCAAGAAGCCCAAAGCGTGGCGCTGGCGGATCTGACGATCAATCAATTGCTGATATTCGGATGTCTGCTGCACCCGAAGGACGCCAAACTCATGCTCGCTCTGTCGCTGCAAAGGGCAGTAGAGACTGATTGGGTCAAAATAAAAGCTTTTGGTTCGAAACAGTGTTGATAACTGCGTCGATACTTACGTCAAGTTCCTGAATACCCAAATTTGCAGTGTCGCCCTTCCACCGCGCTGCATCCAGTAGCAAATCGTCCAACCCTTTGGACCGTTCGAAAATTTCACTTTCCGAGTTGCTTGCTGGAATAATTGCCGTAGTATCGACATCCGCAGAGCCGGTATTTGAATCAGGAGCCGCAGGCTCAGCGTTGATAGATATCGGCGGAGTCAAGTCCCACAGAGCCGCCGTTTGACATTTCCAGGTAGGAAGGTCGACACTCCCACGAAAACTTTTTTCCCAGTCTTTGGTATCAGCTAGGTGCTTTGTGCAAATATATGAGAGCTGGTGCCGGCAGGATTGATTGAAAGATGTTTCTGTTTGGGCGAGAAGACGACTGCACGGCTCGAACTCATAAGCAAGCAGCTTCGTTGAGATGCCGCAAAATTGAAGTCGCACCTTGCATCGAAGTTATCGACGTCTTCAGCGATGGGAAGCAAGACTAAATCCAAGTCAGGCAGGACCATATCCAGCGCCAGCAGACCACATGAAGGCCTTCAAAGTTTTTGTGGGAAGAAGCTGGAAAGTATCGATAGACGTGAGAAGTATCGAAAAAGTGTTTGGTCCGGGTCATCGGACACGAAAGGCTGGCAGTTTGAGTTTGACACGCAGAAGCATCACACACCAAGTAGGACACACCAAGTAGGACAGAGAACGATGATTCGATTCTATTGATATACGTCAGGATCTACTTGTAACATGCTACCTCTTTCCAAAATAAGGCTCTGCCCGCTTTCAAGTTGTTGGGCAGATGCGAGGCTTGCCAGCGAAGCCGTCGTTGGAAAGACCGCACCAGTGTCGCCGTGGTATAAATTGAGCATTGTTGCTGTCTCTCCAGAGTTGTTGGTGTTCTTGATCTTTCCGAACCCCGCGACGGCGTCGATGGTGCGTCCAACAGTAAACTCCTTTGTTTTGGTGAGGCTCTGCCGCATGTACAAACAGGTAAGATTGCCATGCTTACCTTGTGGAAAAACATGCCCTGTCCAGGCAAGCAACTGCTTGCCGGGAAATACACACGAAAATATAAGCGAGAGTCCATCGGTGTCGCTTTATCGCCCTGGGTGGTGCACAATGTATCTTCATGAGTGATTGACCGGGGAGCTGTCAGGTATCCGATCCAATACTGTACCGTACCGCAGCTTTGCCTTTGAGTCTCATCAATTCAATTTTGGGACTGATCTTCTTTCGTTTGCGAATCGCAGCTTCAGCCGTGGACTTCTTATAACCTGCGCTCATTTCTTTGAGGTTTTGTTCCTTCTCCCTCTTCCTTCGGGACTTTTCAAGCGCCCCTTCGCACTCATGGTCTGGGGGGTGTCGATGGCTTCATCGACGGAGGTAAGCGCTCGGGCCTAGCTATCCAAGGACATGCGGAACAAGTACCGAAGGCAGAAATGCTTCTGACACTCACGGCACACAGGAGCCATGAGCTCTTGGGTACCGCAGGTTGGTAAAGAGCAAGGGATCTTCTTTGAAGGACCCGTCGGTGCGACGTGCATGTGGCAGCGTGAACTTAGATGCTCTTTCATCTGCTCAAGGCTTCAGAGTCGTGGCCAGCTCTCGTTCTTCACACTTACTCCTCACCACATCTTCGGTGCTGAGTCCACATGTCGCACCGGGAATGAGGATCTGAGAGCATCTGTCGCAAGCGAATAGTACTTTCTAGCTCATCAAACCGAACTGTCAGCGCCTTGCAGACTCTCGGTACACATCGAAACAGACTCATACATCGTTCACAGCCAATTTCTGGCAGCCGTGAGCTGCTACGTGCCTATGGTCGAGACTGGCATGGACGAGATTCAGGCATCAAGCGGTGATGAAGGATATCGACCCGCCTGGATACCAAAAAACGAGCTCACATGCGTCGCAACGAAAGGGAAGAAAGTCTGCCACAAGTGTGCTGGTCAAGATCCTGCGACTTCGCGGGAGAGCAGCCAGGGACACGTTCACCTACCAAGTTGACCGCACTCGGACTTCGAGCAGTGCACGCCGATGGATGGTTCCTGCATGTTTGTTGTCTATTCGCACTGGCGCAGGATGGAAATTGTGGAAGGGGGGAAGAGATGTCCGAAAGGTCAAGGAAACGGGAAGGAAATGGTGTCCGGACGATGTGTCAGCGTTGGCGGAGACCAGCGGCTCCTCCTACTTTCCCTCTGCTGGCTCCTCGTGAACCTGTCTTTCAGTCTCTTCGTCCGATTAGCCAAACAGTCTACCTCAACATGTCGTCGTCGTCCGATGAAGTCATCCGGTACATCATCCGAGAAACAGTCACCCGTGCATCGGCCCTCTTGAAGGCAAGACGAGATGCCGCATCTACCGACAGCACCGAAGTGCACAGTCCCGTCGTAGTTACCGAAACGCTGGCGGCCTTCATGGTTCGCGCCGTGGTGCTCGATCCTCGAAACGATTTTCGAATCGACAGGGAACTCGGAAGGGAGGAAGTGGATCGCTTGATCGAGGTTGCCCGGGAACTTCAGGCGTTTTTCTGAGCCTGGCCGAAGATCTGACAGCCCTCTGCGATAGCTGTGCATAGAACGGATAACCGTGAAGAATACACCAGTAATGGAAACGGTCAAGATGCAGGTCTACTTCGATACAAACTTCCCCGCGCAAGGTGAATACACGTTGTCTGCTACTCCGCGAGACTGCATATTGGACAGCACGCTGATTGCAATGCTCAAACAGCGGACTTTCTGCATAGGGAGAAGCAGTCGCACATCAATGCCTGCGCCCCGCTGCTACGGGACATCTGCGAAGTGAAGGTCAAAGTGATAGCTGTCTACGAGGGTATGTGCGTTGTGGGACCGAGAAGTCTTTCGTGGAGAATGCGGAAAGAGTTGAGACCCTTGCGCTTTTCAGCTCTCTACCGCAAAATCGTGTCGTACCTCCTTCTTCGGAGTCACGTCGGAAGTCCTACAGACATGCGGGTAGTGCGAGAGGCAACCGGTGGGTTCTGTCACGAGAAGCATCGAAAAGGAAGCTTGCATCAAACTCATCAACCATCCGTATACAGCCGGGCTTGAGTCCGTGTTCCCGCAATCGGAGCTGAGCACCTTCATCTCGTTATCTCGACAAGAGAAGGAAGCTCAACTTAATGGACTTGCCCAGCTGGTCATGGGGATTCGTCTGTTCAACAAGCAGCTCGGAAAGGGAGGCGAGGGAGTAGACGATCGTGGGTATCATTGATCTGATTCGGATAACACCCTCGGAAGCTCATTTTGTTCCTCAACAGTACCCGAGCTTTGCGTTCGAGAACTGAGCCGGTTGACAGCAGCTCTTACCTCGTTGACGAGAAATACGGAAGAGTTGATCCAAACCTATTCGGGTAGGGTTTGGTCTTCCGAGTCCGTGGAGAGCAGAATGATTGACAACGGGAACCAGCTGTGGCAGATTATGCGGACAGCTCACAAAATCCTCGATTGGGTGACCTTTCGCTTCCCCGAGTGCGGTCAGCCCTAGTGTTCCGAAGAGAGTTTCTCATCTACCTCGATGCGTTGCAGGTGCGAAGTAAATTAAGTGTCAGTCATGTTATATATGTCCGAAAGATCGCTGATATTGCGGTGGCACAGGAACAAACGGTGAGGTCGCAGGCGACTCTCAGCACCTTGACTTCACGCTACAACGACACTGTGAGGGATCTCAAGGTTACATGTAGAGCTAAGACCGCTGTTCCGGTTGACCAAGTATATGTAAGTAAACTACCCAGCATAAAAAGCACTATTCCTCCGGGAACTTACTTTCTCCGTTTGCCCCTTAGCCACAATTTATTCTGCTGGCCAATCTATGGCAAAACTACATGGATGAGCTCTTCTTGCTCGCGTTCAGGCAAGGCATTGTTGACACTATTCAGAAACATGCGCAGGTACGCCGCTATACACATCACATGTTACGAAAGCGCAAGCACTGACTATTATCCGTACTAGGCGTTTACATTGGAGCTTCCGGTCGCGGTGCTAACGCTTGCGCAGCCATTTCGAAAAGAAGTCGAAAAAGCAATTCTTCCTGGTACTGCACTTCCCGTTGTTTCATCCACGCCCGCCAGCGTCCCGCGCTGACGTTTTTGGGCACAGAATCGCATGTAATCTCCAAGGCCACGGACCTCATGGTGGCCCTCGCGGTGAAAGGCATCAAAGGCATTGAAGTAATTCACCCAGGGAACACAACCCAATACTATCGACTGCCTGTCGAGTACGGGGTGAGTCACGAAAGGCAGTACTATGCAGAACCTGAGCCCACAACATGCTAACAGAAGGCGTAGGGCTTCTGCGCACACACGCTAATCAAGCGTGACGGACTTGTGGTTCCTGGGGATAAGAACCTCGGGCTCGTCAAGTACCGAGACAAACTCTATGCATTCTCGAGCGACGAGGCTATAAGAGAGTTCACGAAGTTGCCTGAACGGTAAGGGAAGAGAAGACAGCTCGTAAGGAACGCGCTAAGGCTACCTGCTCATTTTCAACTCAAACGAATCAAGATATGTGGAAGGCGTATTGGAAGCAGCACGACGATCACCCGACCTGGTGCAAATGCTTCACCTGTATCCCTATTTCCCGACCGTGGAGGCCCTGGAGCACGCCAAATCCTTCACCAGGCAGCGTCTCCTCGGGCACATCTCACTCGTGACGGAAGTGGGCACACAGGTGGACACGCACGTAGTGGACGAGTACATCGACCTCAAATACGAATGGAACGAGTGGGAGCTCCGTCGGAGGGCACTCATGTTGGTCAACTTGAGGACGAAGCAGACTCACTCGACGCAGACGAACGGCTCTCACTTCCGACGCGAGAACGAGACTCAGCATTACAACCCGAAAGCCAACCACTCGCAGACCATGTGCTCGTCGAGCACCGCCACGCCAAAGACGACGACTTACATGACAGGGTTGCGACATCCCACCGCGCAGAGGGCGGGAGGAGGAGGCGATAACGTGCCGAGGTTTGCGGTGGTGGATCTCACGGTGGATGGAGATGGGCTTCCAGCACCGTACGGAGGAGGCGGTTTCGGGAGTGCTTTGACGGCGGAGAAGGCGGGGATGGCAGGGGCAGGAAGGGTACTTCGACCGAGAGCCGATACGGTGGACGCAGGCGTGTAATATCAATGTCACGGTATTCAGATCCATCTTCAGTTCTCTTCCGGGTTTATGCAGCTGTCAATCACTGCTATTGCTGCCCAGGTTCACTTTGAGCCGAGTAACGTAAGAAGCGCCAGGGTGTATATTGCAAGAATTTATTCTTTAGACGTCAAAACTTGGGCCTTACTCGCTGTCCAAACCGTCCAGCTCACGTGCAAGCTGCTCTTTCGTCTGTAAAGGTCGGCGAATGAGCGACGACTTTCGGAGAGCATCGGTAAGAATAGGCTTTGCTTTCCGAGTGCGAGCCGGTGCGACAGCTTTCTTCCCGACGGGTTTTGTGGGTGAGCGCGCTAAGGCTTGGCCAAGCGATCGTGGTTTCGACTGAGAAAGAACGGAGACGACCGGAGAGCCTCGCTTGGGAGCGTTTCCTTTAACTACTAAAAAAAACCACGTTGAGACAATTAATCGGTGCAAACTCTCAGGGGGAGCTTACCATCAGAGGCAAGTTCGGAAAACGGGTTCTTCTTCTTCTTCTTCTTCTTCTTTCTTTGACCGGCAAGCCGTATCGCTGGTTGAGTCAATTTTGTTTTCTGTGCCTCCTCGTCTTCGCTGTCTTCGCTGGATGAGTTTGATTCGTCGTCCTGATCAGCATTGTCATCGTCGCTTTCGTCCGGTTCCTCATCCGAAGGAGCTGCGCGTTGACTCCATCCCAGTAATGAGGGCGTGGGAACGTGAAAGTGGGTATGATTGGCCAGCTCCGTTAACGACTGGACTCTGCGAGGTCCGGCCGGAACAGGTGCAATGAATGTCTTTCTGGCTCCCGGAAGCAGAGTCCGCTTTGCTTGACTGACTTCGGAGAAAAAGTCCTGATGCTGCTTCGACTGCGGTCGGGTCGGCAGAACTTTGGGAGCGAAGACATTTGGTGATAGTGGCTGCGAATACAGGGTTGAAAGAAGCTGTGAAGCAGAAGGGTCGGCTTCACCGTCGGAGCTCTCGCTCTCGCTGGCCTCGATAGCTCTGTCATCTAGGCTGTCGCGGAGAGGCACAAGCTGACCGGGAGGGCAACGCGACTTCGCATCCGAGTCATCTGGTGACGTTGGGGGTGAAACTAGACCCCGTGCGTTGGGCGGGTCAACGTCCATGTCACCGCGTATAGCTCCCTCATCCTTGCTTGCCTCCGACAAAGCGTCAAGCATCTCTACTTCTCCGAGCTGAGTCGCATCTTCATCCTCTTCGAAGTCGTCCTCTTCGGCTTCGAGAATGGAGCTAGGTTCTTCGAGTAAATCTACAATCTTTGGCTGATCTTCCTTTGAGTCCGCCGAAGTACCATCCTTCCGCACAGCGTGATATCTATCCTGGTCCACCTCTGCGTTCGAATCGCTGTCTGACTCTTTCAACTCGGAGATATCTGCCTTCAAAGAAGCGCTAGGCTCGACGGGTTGTGCACTCGAAATTTGCCCTCCGTTGGCTGCCGCTTGCAGCCGCAGCTCGGCAGCGAGAGCCGCGAGACTCTTCGGTTTGGCGCTACCCGTCGGGGTGCTAACTACAACATCGGCGTGGATCATCGAGGGTTCACTTTTGCCTGGCTCGGAAGTAACATCATGGTCACTCTCCGAGTCTTCGGATTCCTTCTCGACCTGTCCAGCCTCGTCCGGCTCCGACTCATCCACTTCGCTTTCCTCGTCGTGCACAGAGCGGAACTCGAATTGATCCTCGCTGCCGCTGATTTCAGAACTGGCTTCATCCGCACTGTTGTTGTCCACGTCATGATCCTGCTCGCTACCGCTCTCCACCGCATCGTCGATTTGAGACTCAGCATCAGACGGAGCACAGGAAACGTCAATGCTGCTGTCCAAGGGCATCTCCGCTGTTTCCTTCACGGTCACCTCTGTCTTTCCGACCAGCTGATCGTCAACAACGGTAGATGCGTTTGGCGCATCATCTTGTGTATCATCCAGCGATGATTCTGTAAGATTGTCCTCATCCATAACTGCGTCCTGTTCTTTTTCTATGTCCACAGCGTCGGATTCGCTGTCATTGGTGGCCAGTTCATCCTCTGGGCTGCGAAGATGCGATACCAGCTGCTTGCTGACAGCGTTCAGACCCTTTGACATCTGCGTAATTATGGCTGCGAGGGCTGACGGGTGGGCGGGACTGCCGGTCCTGCCGGTCAACGCTGGGGATGCCAGCCGATTGGTGCTTGCTCGGGGGAGCCAATCGGATCGTCGACGCTTTCGCCTGAGAGCTTCCGCCTCGACACCCGCGGAAGGGCTATCTAGAGTATCAACCAGGGCTCCTTCACTTCGACGACGCTTGGACCGTACTGCCAAAGCGCTACCCGGCGTCCGGCTGGCCGGCGAGTCGGTGGTCTGGACATATTGGGGATCGTCGTCTACGACCGCCACAACGTGCACGACTTCCCGCTCATCGAAAGCGTCCGCCACCGTCAGATGCTCAGGAACGGTACTGTTGTCCGAGTTTCGAAAGATAAGACTCCGGACCTGCGTGGGGTCAACGTCGCGGTGGTGCTCCGATAACTCGACTCGTTTCCAGGTTGCAAGGGCCTGTTTCTTCAATTGCTTGACTGTCGTCCCTTCCGGGTTAGAGACGGCATCAAGGAACTGGCTTTTCAAGATGAGCTTGTCTCGTGGCGTGTAGGTGATCGGATCGAACTCTGCGGAGAGAGTTACGCAGAAGTTGAGGTTGAGTCGTTGCTTTGGCACTCCTCCGGAACGTCGGCGCGCGGAACCGGGTTGGAAGGAAGAGTTGCCGCCGACACCATGAGCTGCGGGCCACCCGGAAAAAGACCCTTTCCCTGGTGTATTCATCGCAAGCAGAAAGCCAAGAGGTGAAGATGTCGCGGGCACTGTTGGCTTGAATAGAGCAGTGAACCGTGAAGGCTGGGAAAGTGGCCTTTGGCCTCGCACGCTTTCGTGCTGTGCGCCTCGTTCGATTGCCATTCCCTGGTTCTGCCTGCAACAGATTGCTATGGAAAAAACAC